>ML426757.1:37981-131230 GCA_005239525.1 Nicotiana knightiana | reverse complement strand
AGGTTCTAAAGTTCTTTATTTATTTTGCAATTTATCTTAAATATATACCGAATTCCATAGCCAGCAAGAATAAGAAGAAAATTCACAACTTGCTATACCTACAATTGTGACAGCACCACAAAACGATAAATATTTGATTGGAGGAATAATCGTGGGCTTGACTTCACCGACCAGTAATGTTTTGAGCTTCCATTTTACTTCCGATTTCGTCGGTGATGCTATTATTATTATCGGAATTATGCCTGATCATTTTTAAAATTCCTTGATTTTGATGTGAAGAGTCCATTTTTGATTTCTGAGAAGGTGAAATTGTTGGTATTTCTTGCTTGTTTCTTCTCTATTTTCTTTAATATTGTGATGGTTTTGCCTCTGATTTCTGGGACAAAGCAAGTCAATATTGAAGATTTTCATATTCTAGCATTTGAAATTCGAAATCTTATCTTTGAACTATGGTGAGTGGGGGTAGATGGGTGGTGAGAAAGGATATGGTGGGGTTTTTTTAAAATGGAATATCACATAGTTGCAGCCAGTGGCGGACGCACATGGTGGTTGGATCTGCTTCGTCAAAAAATAATACTGTGTATATATATAAATTATGATTAAAGCTGAGTAAATTTTGTATAAATTTTTTATTTGAACCCACTTAACAACTATTTATTTACCACTAAAGTATATCTTTTAAAATTAAACTCGCTTCTACAAAATTCTGGGTCTGGTTGCAGCTAATCTTGGGGAAAGATGGAAAATGGGTGGTTTGGTGGTTTACACGGTGAATGTGGGAGGCTGTTAAAGTGTAGGAAAAAAGAAATATTTTGAAACAAATAAAATAAATATGAAAATTATTGACGAGCATAATTTAGGTGTAGCTCACACAAATGTGCCACATCATCATTTGTGTTTAATAGATACACTTTTGTCTAGGTATTTGGCTTTAAATTTCACGAAACTTCAAGACAATGATTATTTTTCCAATTAGGGACTAGAAAGAAGTTGTTTGTGAATTTTACCCTCATTTGTGGGAAACTTGCTACTATGTTATCCCCATAACCACTAGTTTTGCCGATATTGATGCTATCGAGATAGTTAGGCGTGACAATATAATTATTCAAAGGTAATAAAAGAAAATAAAATAGACATAACACAATATATTGAGGAATTGTGTAAAAGACCTAAATATCTGTCAAAATCGCTTGACTCTAAAGAACACAATATAAGGGACGCAAACATCCAGATAGCATTAACAGCTAGTAACAAAAGTCGGAAGCTTTTGCATCCGTACTCATTTTAACTTATATCTGTTTTGTAAAAAAAATTATATCTGTACCCGCTTTTGCGGATAACTTCAGCATGCGGGACTGAAGTAGCAAAGACAATCACGCAAAACTTCAGTATTCTAGTAGACGGGCCTGAAGTAGCTTGCGAACTCTTCAGCTCTAGAGCTGAAATTTTTGTCTTTGTAAATGGGGAAGAACTTCATCTCTAGAGCTGAAGTTTTTGTCTTTGTAAATGGGGAACTTCAGCATACGGGGCTGAAGTTCCCTAGTTATAAAGACAAAAACTTCAGCATACGGGGCTGAAGTTCCCTAGTTATAAAGACAAAAACTTCAGCATACAGGCTGAAGTTCCTCCCAGTTACACTGGGGAACTTCAGCTCTAGAGCTGAAGCTTTGTCTTTTGTAAATGGGGAACTTCGGCATATGAGGCTGAAGTTCCCAAGTTATATTGACAACAACTTCAGCATACGGAGCTGAAGTTCCCCCAGTTACACTGGAAACTTCAGCTCTAGAGCTGAAGTTTTGTCTTTTGTAAATGGGGAACTTCAGCAGACGGGGCTGAAGTTCCCAAGGTATAATGACAACAACTTCAGCATACGGAGCTGAAGTTCCCCAGTTTATAAAGACAAAAATAGAGCTGAAGTTTTGTCCTTGTAACTGGGGAACTTCAGCCCCGTATGCTGAAGTTGTCTTTATAACTGGCGAACTTCAGCTTAACTGGTGAACTTCAGCTTAGCGAGGGAAAGAGGAGCTGAAGTTATTTAAAAAGTGGGTACAAGTTAAAAGTTTTAAAAAAAACGGGTATAGGTTAAATGGGAGCGACCAAATAGGGTGCCCCGCGCAATTTTTACCAAAAATCGAGATTCGAAAACTTTATTTTGCTTTAAAAGGCTTATTGTTAAGTTTCCTAACAACAAATACTACTCGCGTGAGTTACACACCTGACCTTTTCCTGCACCTCCAGAGACGGATCTAGAATTTAAAGGTTGCGGGACACATAAGCCAACTACTCAACCAGTGCCCCTATATAGCGTTTGAGCTTAAGGGTTCCAAGTAAAATATATGACCGTTTACAAAGTATATACACATTTATTTATAATTTTTGCCGAAGTTAACGGGTCGGTGACTACTCTATTCCAAACATAGGTCCGCCTCTGTGCACATCTATTCTTTCTGTTTCCTTTTAACCCTTGTTCATTCATTTCCAACAAATTTTGCTAAGATCATTAAACAAGAAGGGGAAGAAAACCAAGTATGACAGAGAGTTTCAACTTAGATAAGGAGTTTCCCAGGTTTTACATTCTTTCATTAATCAAAAACACTTTACAAACAAGCCACAAAAGTAGATAAAATCAGCATTAAAAAGAAGGGGTATCACGCTATCTTTTTAAGGCCAGAATTTAAATAGAGAAAAGAAAGCTAAAGACACGAGAGGGCATACTTTCACTTCAAAACACCAAGAAGTGTGTGCTTAGAAGAGAATTGTTAGAAAAGACTTTATTTGCCCTGAACCAGTTATACAATGCAACATGAAATTAAGATTCATAACATATATCTACACATATGTATACAGCTAATAGTAGTCCAACTCATGGCTACCGCAACCAAGAGTTAACTCGACTTCACTAATAGCATGTTTGGCCAAGCTTTTTTTTGTGCCAACAGTATTTTTTTTGACCAAAAATTGAGGTGTTTGACCAAGCCTTTGGAAGGGAAAAAATACTTTTGAGGAGAAGCACAAAAAAGTAACTTCTTTCCAAAAGCACTCTTCTGAGAAGTACTTTTGAGAAAAATACACTTAAAAGCAGTTTTCAAAAGTTTGGCCAAACACTAATTGTTGTCCAAAAGTGTTTTTCAAATTAATTAGTCAAACACAAACTGCTTCTCACCAAAAGCACTTTTTTTAAAAGTATTTTGTGAAAAACACTTTTCAAAATAAGCTGATTTTAGAAGCTTGGCCAAACATGCTATAAGTCTCGTAAAGATAATCTACAGTTGTGGGACTTTGTAACAATTTCTCACACAAGCATGTTTATATAGAAAATCTGTCTTTCAATTTATGCACATGCACCAATCTTTGTCTGTGATGGCATAAATCATCTCTATAATAACCACAAGTTCACAACTAAAGGTATCAAAATATGCGCAAACTGGTAATAAGGGTTTGTGTAGTTTTTCACAAATAGTCATTCAAATCATCTGTTTATAACTTATTTATCGACTTTACACTTGTTCAACACAAAAGGGCAAGTTCCTGCTGATTATAAATGAATCTAGACAGCTTCTGAGAAAGCGGCAACGTGACAATTATGCGCCAACTATTAGCCAGCTTTGCATTCAAATTCCTAATCAAGTTTACCAATTATGAAAGCTGGCTTACCATCTATGAGCTTCATTTTCTTCTGTCCACGGAAAAAGAATCACATAATTAATGTCAAAACCTATGTGATTGGTGCCAAGATCTTTTCTTTCTTTAACAGATCAAAACAGGTAAATTGTCATGTAAGCATCAGACATTTAACAAACATGCCCTCAATGCACTATCTGTCACCATTGAACGAATAAAGCTCAAGTCAAAATAACACAAATGAAAACTGAAAGTAGAAAAAATCAAGTGCTACAAGATATCTAAAGCTACCAATTACTTCAGAAATAAGCTTAATCTGTAGCCTGTTAACAATAACAAATGTATTTAGTACATAAAGCAAGATGCCCGGGAACAACATTGCAGAACCTTCTTTCTCTTCTCAACTATGTCAAGAAAAATAAGAATCACAAAAAACCCAAAAAGACTAATTTCTTTGATTCTTTCAGAGATGATTTAGAAAAACACTAACCAGAAACTATCATTGTACTGCTCCCTTCTTCAAGTTATTATTTTACCTTTATGCTATTTCGGTGGGCACCTTCAGGATTTTAAGTGATTGAAAAATGGGAGAAGCTAAATCAGGTGACAGGAACTTTTAAAGTTTTTTTGAGGATGAAAATTGTACTCAAGACCTTCTAAAGAACATAATTCTGTTGAATCTTGAGTCTAGTTGGTAATCCTCTGTATCTTCCACCACTATAAAAAGACAAAATCACAAGAGGTTGAAAAAGAAAAGGGTCGGGACAAATTACCCGATAGCAAGATCCTGACGCCCCAGAAACCAATTCTGTATCTATCAGCAAAAAACACTGCTACCGTACACATGGCACATATCTCAGCAACCCATGACAGCACAATTATACACAAAACTACCAGATCGCTTTCGCCCAAGCAAGTTCCACTGAGGCGGTCCTTCACTTGGAACCCACGAATTAACTTCGATAATCCCTTCACCCATGGCTCTAGGCCCTCCAATTACAATTAGCCTATCACCACAAGCTCTAAAAGCCAAACCCCAACCATTCATAGAACCTGCTCTTTCAGGCAATCTTCCAATGGTAACCCATGCTTTATTTTGCTTGTCGTACTTCCTCACCTCCATGTCAGCATAATCAGCAGCATACAGTTCATTATTTACAACTGCCACCAAAGGAGGTGCTTCAGATGTAGCAGGCATATTATCATCCCTAGCTTCACCAGCTCGGACAGGAGACATGCTCGGGATTTCAGTCCATTTTCCTGTTTCAAGATCATACTCCTCTCCACAGGTCAATAGCTTTGACTCAGTTCCTCCAATGCCTCCAATTACATAAAATTTTCTGTCCATGAATACTGCAGAACACATCTTACGCGGCTTGTTCATACTCGGTAGAGTCTTCCACCTTCCGGTCTCTGAATTGTAAAGTTCTGCTGAGCTAAGGATATTGCCCTGTGAGTCACAACCACCAGTTAGAATGGCAATCTCCCCAAGGCTGGCAGATCCAAACAAACACCTCGGTGCGTTCATCTGCATTCCGGATGACCAAGTATTTGTCAGTATACTGTAACGATAAATGACATGTGACAAGATCTCCTTTCCAAACACAAGAAGCTCTGTGCCAACTGCCAAAGACTCCTTGTCAGAGAACACAAAGCATTCATTGGGATTCATTGATGGTAGATGCATCCAACGGTGGCGACTAGGGTCAAAAGCTTCCCATTCCAGTAGCTGGCAAGAAAAATAAACCCAATGCTCAACCACACCATATTGCCGCCGCAATCTATAAAGCTCCCCACTGCTAATTAATGAGTGAAAGCTACTATTCAAAGATGCAATAGCTCCATAATCAGACCTGGAGCAATGAATGAGACAGCTAATGGAGTTGTCACGGCCAATGGCAGGAATAAGGGAACTTGAATCAGAATTATCTGCAGCATGACGCTGATTACTAGCTTCGTCAGCTGGTGATACTGAAGCATCACCTAAGGATAGAACCACTTCTTCATTGAGAGCAACAGATCGCTTTGGCAACTTGCGTTGCAAAACTTCGTTCTCATGATTATTTTCCAATGGCCTTTTACCATGCTGAACTTCAATCCTATCAAGGCTGTAATTCATGCAAGCTGCCCAGTTGCTTTCTCTTGTAAAATCCCTCGGTACCAAACAAGACCTGTCTTCCAACATGTCGTCCAGGTTCAGCCCTGAAAAGAAGCACCAGTACCACAGCCTAATTTTGATCAGAGTTCTCAACCTTATGCTCTTCCTCACCAAACTAATATCTACAGAAGAAAATTGACACGGCAACCAGAAATTCCCAATTAGAATTCGTCAAAACAGAGACAGAAACCTATTGAATTCTAAGAAACTAACGAGAAAACTGAGCGACAAAATTCTCCCTCATCAAAGTACAAGAAAAGAAATCTATTGGACCCCTCATTTATTTTGAGAACAAATGCAAAGAACCTTCACAAGAGAAAAAGATAAACATAAATCTAGGACCCCTAATTTATTTTGAGAACAAAAGAATAATAACCCAGATAAAGTGACTCTTAAAAAGATTCAATTCTTCAATACATATCATAACTGCAGAAGCCAGTAGAACCTCAAAGACAATCAAATTCACCAGAAATAAGAAATACCTAAACATTGAAGCTTTTAATCAAATGAGCATACAAGAACAGAGAACAACAATCCAGATTAAGTGACTCTTTACAAAGATTCAATTTTTCAATAAATATAACAACTGATGAAGTCAGTAGAATTTAATTCGCCAGAAATGACAGTCTTGGAATCAAAAGCACCCAAAAAATTGAAACTTTCGAACAAATTAGCTTTGCAGAACAAAGAAAAACAATCCATATAACTGACTTCTTACAAAGATTCAGTTTTTCAATACATTTAGATTCTTTAACATAATTGAATTCGCCAAAAACGAGATCTCTTAATACAGATCAGAAAACACCCAATAACTCAAAACTCCCCAAACACCATTAATCAAAACCTAAACTTCAATCTTGCATTCTTTTCAATCATAGTAATCGGAATAGATCTCTTTATCATGCTTACAAAAGAAACACATCACTTATAACATACCAATAGGGAAAAAGAAAAAGCTTAAATACTACTAGTAATTAAAAATTTAAAAAAAACACATTGAAAAACTTATAAAACTTATAGATTATAGAAGGAGTACCTGATTTGGATTCATGTGAGAAGAACAATCTGTTCTCTCTCGCTTTCTCTATGTATACATCTTCAGGTTAAAATTCTACTGTGTGTGTGTGCGTGTATTTCTGTGTATAAGGGGGGCTGTAGTTTCCTTTTATTTCTTTTTTTTCCCCTTTTGTGATTTGGGGTTCTCTGTGCAATCAAAGTAGACTTTGGCTTCTGCGTTGGGGCAAAATCTTTAGAGGATCCTATTATCTCTCTTCTATTTTATTGTCAACTACTAAATTAATAATACTAAAAATAAATAAATACTATTCATTCCACAGAACAGTTGTTTACATACTTAGATATAGACAGCTGGATATGTGTTTATGTATATGTTTTTACCATTTTATGCATATAAAATACAGTGTATACGCAGAGAAAGAGAAAGAAAGGATAAGCGTGGAGGAAGAAGGTTGTGGACCCCTACAGCGTATTAGAGTTTCTCTTCTTCAGTTCTTCTTTTCATATTTCTTATGGTTCCTTTGTTCTTTTCGTAACTGTTTGTTTTTGTTTGATTCGGGCTTTTCTATTGGCTAAATACATACTTCCCTCTCTTTCAAATTAGGTGTCTCCTTAAAAAAGAATAGCCACCCATCCACCTTTTAAACTAAGAATAGATGGCCAATAATATATAATTTATATATAATATGTGTATAATTAATGTGTAATATATTTAAACCAATGATAAAAAATAAACTGTATATCTGGTCGGTTATTTGTGTAAAGATTCCAAAAGAATGCTCCTATTATTTTTCTGGAAAAAAAAGGTCTATGTTTACCTATTTATTTTGTCAAGATGTCTAGATTTGCTAAACTTAACACCTCCCATCCTTCCCTCAATTAACCTTTTTTTCTCTTTTAGCAACTCCTTCTTCTACTTATTTACCCTTAAAAACGGACAACAGTTGAATTTATATGTGGTTTTAAGGATATGTGGATTACTTCAATACAAGTGATTAATGACGTTAGATTAAGCAAATGAAAGACGTAATAAATGACCAACCAATAATAAGAGTGATCCCGGGATCAGTTTATGGCTCAATAAAAAGCCTGGCTTCGATCCCGAGCTTGCACTTATGAAGAACTTTGAATAACAGGGAGAATAGAGGTAAATTGTCTTGGTATGCGTGTTACCATGTGTCTGATGAATAATAAGTCTACCCTTTATATAGTAGGAGTTTTTACTCTAAGTGCAATCCTAAGAAAGGTAAAAAACTTCCATTTCGCTAATCACTGTTTTTCTGCCGATGCAGGCCGAGATTCACGCCCTGATATCTGGCTGGGCATGGACATGGCAGCCCTTTGTTTAGTTGTGTGAGGTTGCTTGGCAATGCTCTCCGAGGTCTTGAGGCTCGAACCGACCCCGTGGGACGTGGTCTCAATACCCCTGAAGGAGGGTGCTTTGCTCGAGCCCTGATACGAGAGGCTCCTTGTTATGACTCTGAATCCTTACGGTCACGCTCCCGCTCCGTTTGCCTCACCGGGAAATCGAGGTGCTTAGTGGGCTCGGTTTTACCCCTATACAGATAGTCCCATCATTTCTTAAAGAGTAGGCTTGCCGAAACAATGAGAAACTACAGATGGCTCTGGTTCCTTCCTTCGTACGTTAGGACGAGGGAGCCGAAACATCCCATCAGTTGCGTTGTTTTGACTTCAGACACTTCTCGCTCATCAGAAGGTTGCCTCCGAATGTGAAATGTCGGTTGTTTCCCTATAAAAGCTTCCTCCTTTGTTTTTTTTCCTACTTTTTGACCAAATTACTACCTACGAGCTTTCCAGCCATCATCAAACCTTCTCTCACCCTTCACATCTTCATCTTTGTTCTTTAATTTCCATAGGAATTTCTAGATTTTCCTTAAATCTTCATATTATGTTCTTCGTCTCCAAAACCCGTTTTTCCAAAACTTTGCATTCTTTCCTCAAATATTCAAAACACTCCCCTAGATGTGAATGGCCAAAACTTTGAAAATCGTTCCTCAACAAGTTGCCTCTTTATCTTCTCAACTGGCCGCTGGTACTGAAGCGGTTGCCCCTAAAGTGGTTGCCCTCGAAAGGGCTTCTCCCTTTATTGTTGCTAATGAACCGGCCGCCGAGCCTCCCTTGACAACATTTATTCCCGGGGGCTGCTCAATTGCAGATGACTTTAAAGTCGAGAAGCCTTTGCGCAAACAGGATTGGGTGAATGAGTCTCGAGGTACATATGTTCTGTGACTGAAGATGTCTTCCCATAGTTCGTAAGGACTGCAATTGGGAAGTCAAGAACATAGTAGTTCCCGGGCCCGAGGAAGCCGTTACTACCCACGTGGAAGGGTACTTAAGTGTTTACACTTATCCCTTCACACTGGATTCGATGGACCCGATCATTTTACACTTTTGCAATAGGTATGAGGTGTGCATCGGAAAAATCCATCCATCGTTGTGGAGGATCGTGACCCTCCTCCGCTATTTCATAAGCAAGACCGAGTCTCATCGATTCACGATCGACCACCTGCTCCGATTATACAGCCCCCGAATGTTCCAAGGGGGACTGGTCAAGCTTACTCGTCGGGCCAGCAAGGCCGCCTTCTCGAGCATCAGTGAAGGCCGAGATCGGGGCTGGCATGGACTCTTCATCTGAGTGAAAATCGAGGATTTGATCCCCCGGAATACATGCCATTCCCCGAGAAGTGGAATGAGTCTCGTAAGTGCAATCTCTCTTTAAACGTCACAATTCTTTTTCTTCAATTTCTTTCTTCTCATTTACGCTCATGATTGTGCAGCTATCGCCTGGGTTCTGAATGCGGTTCCCCGGCTAAAGGAGTGGATCAAGGGCATATTTACTCAGATGTAGTATTTTGAGCGCACATGGCACGGACTATGGAAGGGCCGATGGGAGGCCCGTTCTTTCGGTAAGGTCTCTCTTCTGAATAGGTAACATCAGGCTCTTCTATTTTCATAATACTCATTCTTATTGTCTCTCTTTTATGTTTGCACGTACGTTTTCATAAGACCACTGAACTTAGGCCTTTAAAAGGGGACGAGGACGTGTCCTTGTCTGTTGATCCCTCCACTTTGGGATAGCCCGGGCTACAATGAGGGAAAAGAAGAAGAAGAAGAAAAGGAACGCTTCGGGCTCCTAGAGTATTGCAGTGAAGCCAAAAAATAAATTGGCTCGTAAGACAAAGAAATACTATGACTCCCTAGCACTGGACTCGGATTCGCTTCTTCGACTCAGGGATGAGCTCGAAGAAAAAGATATTTTTGTGGCCCATGGGTCGATCCCTCTCGGGGAACAGGCAGCAGCCGAGGAAGAGATGTTGGAGGTCGATCTCCACATACTAGGAGATCGATGTGGATACGGGGGCTAAGACCCCTCGGAACGCTGGCTCTGCTCTGAAAGAAAGCGCCCGGTATAATAGAGATTTCATGGTCACTCTCTTACACTGAGTCCATGCTCGAAGAGGCCCGAGCAGGAAAGGAGAGGTCCAACGAAGGGGTTCACGGTGTGGACGATCCTCTTTGTTCCTTTTTTCGATGGCGTGGACTCGTTCCTTATGGAAGATTTTTTCGGGTTAGGCGACTTGGAAGTTCCGAGGAAAGATCCGTCTTCGGAAGTTGGCAGGCCGAATTTGAGCCCGAAGTTGGTCAATCAGTTCCCCGCCCGGAGTGCGGATCTCGTCCGCAAGAGATCGATAATTTTTATCATCCTCGAGGATGCTTGAGTTCTTTCTACTCTTGTGGGAGTAGAAAGCTACCTCCGATGCCTGGTGAATAAGGAGGAAAATGAATGAGGTAGACGTGTCGTGCCTTTTCAACGAGGCGCAGAAAGCGCTGAACTGGGTACGATATTATCACGTTCCTTTGAACTTTATTTAGGTTTTGGTATTTCTCAGGTCTTTCACCTTTTTGTAGGCCTTGGTACTTCATCACGAGAGCTTCATTCGGTACCGGGTTGAGGTCAACTAGCTCGAGCTTGAGGTTAAGGACCTTGCATAGAAAGGGACATGTACAAGCTTCCCATCGAGCAACAAGAAGGGGCCGTTAAGAACCTTCAGGCCAAGCTGAACGGGGCCTAGAGAGAGGCATCGGACCTAAGGCGGGAGTATGCCTACTTGGTCGAAAAGGTAAATGTTTTCGATGTTAGAAACGAGGAACTAGTCGTAGTGGATAATGACCAAACCTTGCAGGTCCAGCAAAAGATACCAGATTCAAAAAGAGATGGATGAGTTCCAAGCCATGGATGATGGGTGGAAGAAAAAAATGGATCTACTAGCCTCATATAAGGAAACCGCACAAGCAAAGCTTTCTTCGGTCGAAGTTCAACTTCGGGTGGCGAAGGAGAAGGCTGATACAGGGGCTCAGCAAAATAAGGACCTCCAAGCACGACTGGGCTTGGCCATCGCTGAATGGGATGCCCTCGTTAAAGTGCTCGAAATAATGAGGTCCAGGTTAGAAACAACCTCAGCTGATGCTGACGAGATGGTGGCTCAATACAAGGCCGATGTTGAAGCAGCCGAGGCCCGCTTGAAGACTACTACTTAAGTGAGGCGGCTATCCTGAAGGGAGACCCTCGAAGAAATCTATGCCTGAGGCTTTGACCTATCTGCTGAGATAGAGGAGGTAAAAAGACTTGAGGTCGAGGCCAAGAAGCTAGCTGAACCACAAGGTGAAGAGGGCTCAGAAGAATCAGAAGGCCCTGACGATTAAGGTGACGAGTCGGGTTCCGATGAAGATCAGGCGTAGATGCCTTAGGAATTTCTTTGTGTTTATATCATGTACTGATATTTTGTTGAGGCCCTTTTATTGGGCCTTTGTAAAGACATACATAGAATTTTTCCCTTTTGGCAATTTTCAATTCTATTATCTTAGCATATTTTTACAATTGCAAATATTTCTAATGCCTTAAAACATAGTCAAACGTAGTAATAAGTCATTTTTTGAAGGTCCGAACAAAACCTGTCCTCGATGGAATTTTTGCTCGAAACTTGTAAAAACTCAGAGTGACCGGAAATTTCCCAAAGATGCTTGCTTAAATGTTTTTAGACTATGCCTTTGCCGATGGTAAAAGGCTACGACCACCAAAAAAATGATTCGGAGACGTCCGAAGGCCGTAATCAAAACATAAGGCCTTCAACAAAATTTTAACCAGTTCTAAGGTTACCATCGACAAAGGCATAGTCTAAAAACATTTAAGCAAGTATCTTGGGGAAATCTTCGGTCACTCTAAGTATTCTGGAATATATAGAATTTATCCTTTTTTGCAATTTTCAAGTCTATTTATCTTAGCATCTTTTTACAATTGCAAATATTTCTAATGCCTTAACACAAAATTAAACGTAGTAATAAGACATCTTTTGGAGGTCCGAACAAAACCTGTCCTAGATGCAATTTTTGCTCGAAACTTGTGAAAACACGGACTGACCGGAAATTTCCCCAAGATGCTTGCTTAAATGTTTTTAGGCTATGACTTTGCTGATGCTAACCTTTGAGCTGGTTAAAATTTGTTGAAGGCCTTATGTTTTGATTACGGGCTTCGGACGTCTCCGATCCGTTTTTAGGGTGGTCGTAGCCCTTTAGGTTTAGGCACTGCCTAATAGGTTTTGTGGCTCCGGGTTTCAATAACCCAAGCCGCCCGAACTTGTTTCATATGACAGCCCCCAAGTGGGTTAGCCCTTCAGTCTCGGATAAGGGTGGCCCTTAGGCTCAATAGTCATCTGGTAGGAATAGCCATTAGGATCGATAATTTTAAGAAGCGAAAGTCTGTATTTAGCAAGGAAAAAACTTTCTTTCATTTCTGTGTATAACATACAAGATTGTAAGCGTGTAAAAGCTTGTATTATAGGTAAGGTGGCCTACACGGACACGTTTCACATGATCGTTTGGCCCTTACATATAATCCTAACCACCGAGCCTAGAATGTCAAAGTTTCCCTCCTTGCTAAAAATCTTGACCCGATGGTGATGGCCCCAAGTATTCGAGGCCGATCTCGAGAGGGCTCTGATACTATTGATGCGACCATTGATTCCAACTTAAAACTGGTCTTCGATTTTATGTTAGCATGATTTATTATTGACTCATTAAAAACCTTGTCAGAAAATCCATTTGGGACAAAACCAGCTCTAGGGAAAAAGAGTATAACGCATGCTTTCAGACCTAACAACCACATTCTCCTTTGGTTGTTGCCTGCAAGTGTTAGTCTGATTCATAATATTTAAAAAAAGAGTGAGTGAGATCGTACCTTAGCAGTAGTATTGTTTTAACTGCATCATGTTCCAGTTGTTCGGTAGTTGTGCACTGTTTCCTCCTTAGAGTTTGTATGAACCTTTACCACTAATCCCGATGACTCGATATGGTCCTTCCCAATTAGGTGCCAAATTCCCTTCATTTGGGTTCCAATAGTTCATTGTTACATTTCTTAACACCAAGTCCCCGATATTGAAGTGTCATAGGGTGGCTCTCCGGTTGTAATATCTTTCTATCTATTATTTCTAGGCGGCCAATCGGATGAAGGCAACCTCATGCCTCTCATCCAATAGTTCCAAGCTCGTACTCATGGCCTCACCATTTGATTCTTCGATTGCATATCGGAACCCGAGGCTCGATTCCCCCACCTCGGTCGGTATTAGTGCTTTGGCACCATAGACCAACAGAAATGGAGTGGCCCCGGTATTGGATTTTGAGGTCGTACGGTATGCCCACAAGACTTCGGGCAGAATTTTCTTCCATTTCCCTTTGGCATCGGTTAACCTTTTCTTATGATTTTGAATTATGGTCTTGTTTGTAGTTTTCGCCTGTCCGTTCCCACTAGAGTGCTAGGTCGTTGACAAGATCTTTTTGATCTTATGGTCCTCAAAAAATTTTCTTACCTTGCTGCCGATGAACTGCTTCCCGTTGTCACACACTATCTCATCTGGTGTACGGACCAAGAATATTATGTGGTCCCAAATAAAGTCGATGACTTCTTTTTCCTGGACCTTCTCGAATGCCTGAGCTTCGACCCATTTAGAAAAATAGCTAGTCATAAGTTATATGAATTCAGCCTTACCAGGTTCCCAAGGCAGGGGACCGATAATTTCCATTCCCTATTTCATGAATGGCCAAGGTGACAAGATCGAGTGTAGTAGCTCTCCGGGTTGATGAATCATCGGTGCATGCCTCTGACAGCCATCACATCTTCGTACAAAGTTCCTTGCATCTTTCTCCATGTTGATCCAGTAATAGCCATCCCTAATTATCTTCTGAACCAAAGACTCTACCACCGAATGATTTCCGCATGTGCCCTCATAAACTTCTCTCAAGACGTATTCGGTTTCTCCCGACCCCAAGCATATGGCAAGTGGGTCATCGAATGTTCTTCTGTACAAAGTACCTTTTAATAAGCTAAACTTGGCCGCCTTCGTCCGCAGAGCTCTCGATTCTTTAGGATCCGAAGGCAACTTCCAGTCTTCATGTAGTCTATATATTTATTTCTCCAATCCCAAGTCAAACTTGTTGAGTTTATATCGGCGTGGCCTTCTTCCACTACCGATTTAATGAGCTGTACGACACCGATCCTGAGCTAAATTCATTGTCATCAACCGATGATCCTAATTTAGCCATAGCATCGGCTTTGATATTTTTATCCCAGGGTACATGCTGTAGGATCCATTCCTTGAATCGATGCAACATTACCTCTAATTTGTCCGAGTACTTTCGCATTCATTTCCTCTTTTACTTCGAATGTCCCATTAACTTCATTTACCACAAGGAGAGAGTCGCACTTAGCTTCGACCACTTCGGCCCCCAGGATTTTAGCCAGTCCGAGACGTGCAATCATGGCCTCATACTCAGCCTCATTGTTAGTCAATTTTACAGTTCTAGTGGATTGCCTAACTACATCACCCGTAGGTGGCTTAAACATGATGCCGAGTCTAGGACCCTTAACGTTCGAGGCATCATCCATAAAGAGGGTCCATATTCTCGAGGAAGTCCCCGAGTTTAACAACAATTCCTTTTCGAATTCGGGTATTAAGACCAGCGTGAAGTCAGCCACGAAGTATGCCAAGATTTGAGATTTGATGGCAGTCTGAGGTCGATATTTGATATTGTACCCGCTAATTTCTATGACCTATTTGTTCAATCGGCTTGAGAGCTCAGATTTGTGCATTATGTTACTTAGTGGGTAAGAAGTTACGACACATATGGGATGGCATTGGAAGTATGGCTTCAACTTTCTGGAGGTGCTGAGCGAGCGCCAAATTTTCTTGGTGAGGGTACCTTGTTTCGGCCTCACCTAGAAATCTACTAACATAATAGATAGCAAATTGCGTACTTTTATCTTCCCGAACTAAGATTCCACTTACCGTTTTCTCGGATACTGCTAAGTACAGGTACAACTGCTCGTTTGCCTTCGGAGTATGGAGCAAGGGTGGGATCGAAAGGTACCATTTGAGTTCTTCCAAAGCTTTCTGGCACTCCAAGGTCCACGAAATTCATTCTTTTTCTTCAATAAGGAGAAGAACATATGGCTCTTATCGGAGGACCTCGATTTTGACCGGCCCAGGGCTGCTATTTGCCCGGTTAGCCTCTGAACGGCCTTCACACTATCCACCACAGTGATATCTTCTATAGTTTTGATTTTTTCGGGAATGATCTCGATCCCGCGGTTGGATACCATGAATCCAAGGAACTTTCCGGGCCCGACCCTGAACGCGCATTTCTTTAGGTTCAGCTTCATATTGTATTTCTTCAGTATGTTGAAGTTTTCCTGCAAATGTTTCAAATGGTCCTCTACTCACAGGAACTTCACTAACATGTTGTCGATGTAAACTTCCATTAGTTTTCCTATTTTTTTCTTCGAACATCCGGTTTACTAGGAGTTTATAAGTGGCACCAGGTTTGTTTACTCCTAACGATATTACGTTATAACAATAGGTGCTGAATTTAGTGATAAAGGAAGTTTTTTCTTGATCGCTCGGGTCCATCCAGATTTGGTTGTACTCGGAATACGCGTCGAGAAAGCTCAGTATCTCATGTCCGGCTGTTGCATCAATCATGAGATCAATGTTAGGCAAAGGAAAAGAATCCTTGGGGCACACCTTGTTCAAGTCTTTGTAATGTATTTACATTCTTAATTTATTTCCCTTTTAGGCACAACCACTACGTTAGCCAACCACTCGGGGTACTCAACTTCCTGGATGGAACCTATTCTAAGGTGTTTGGATACCTCGTCTTTCATGAATGCATGCTTGACTTCTGATTGAGGCCTTCTCTTCTATTTAACCGGGTGGAACTTCAGATCTAAGCTTAAATTATGAGTGGTTATTTTTGGCGGGATCTCTATCATGTCTAGATGGGACCAAGCGAAATAATATATGTTAGTTATAAGGAAATTAATGATTTTTTTCCTGAGCTCAGAAGTTAACCTCGTGCCGGGGTATACCTTCCAATCGGGAAAGTGTTCGATTAGTTTGACTTGCTCCAGCTCCTCGATCGTTGATTTGGTGGCATCAGAATCATCAGGGGTGACGAATGACCTAGGAACTTTGTAATCATCATCCTCTCCCACTTCTTGCTTTTCCGGTTCGGTTGGGCCGATGTCGATGATTGCTATTTAGTTTCTTCTTTCCTAACTAACTTTGAATTATTTGATGTTGAGAGTGCAGAAATTGGGATCACTTTATCGACCGTGAACATTTCTTTTGCGACCGGCTGCTCTCCCTAAACCGTCTTGATCCCTCCCGGTGTGGGGAAATTCAGTGCCTGGTGTAGTGTTGAGGGTATTTCCCTCATTTTGTGAATCCAAGGCCTTCCGAATGTAGAATTATATCTCATATACCCTTCAATCACGTAGAACTTTATTTCCTGAATGGTCTCCACAGTGTTCACCGGCAGGGTTATCTCCCTTTTAGTAGTTTTGCATGCCATGTTGAATCTGTTTAAAACCCGAACTGCATGCACTATTTGATCTTGTAGACCTAGTTTTTCTATGACCCTCGATCTGATGATATTGGTCAAGCTACCTGGATTAATTAACACACACTTAACTTGGGATTTATTTATGAGTACAGATATTACCAGTTATGTGGTTGCACGATTCCTTCAACGTCCTCTTCTTTGAAAGATACGGTCCCCTCTGGTATGTAATCTTGAGTCCGTTCTTCCCTCGTAATGGACACCTTATTGCATTTTAGCATTGGCCCCTGGGGGACATCGACCCCACCAATGATCATGTTAATGACGTGTTGAGGTTCCACTTGCTCGGTTTGCTTGTTGGAGTCCTTATTCCTAAAGTGATTTTTGGCTCTATTACTCAGAAATTCCCAAAAGTGTCCGTTATTGAAAAACCGGGCCACTTCTTCCCTTAATTCTCGGAAATCTTCGGTCCTGTGGCCGTGAGTGCCATGATACATACACATCAGGCTGGGGTCCCTTTGGGCAAGATCTGATTGCAATGGTCGAAGCCACTTGGTATCTTTAATGCGTCCGGTGGTAGATACGATGCCGGCGGCATCGACACTGGAATTGTATTCTGATAATCTTGGTGCCTCCCTATCCCCGAGCATCCTGTCAAAATCGTGTTTAGTCATGAGTCCCCGACTACTGTATCCTCGATCGCTCTTTTTTCCACTTCTCGCAGGATTACATCCGGATCCATTACCTATTCGATCTCTGCTATACGATTGATACTGATCTTTGTTTTGACCCATGATCGATGGTTCTTTTTTATCTGTCACTAGTTTTGACGGGATACATGGACCCGAAGAGGGCCCCTAGCTGATCGTCTTCGACTCTGATTTTTGATTGGTACATGTTATGGACATCAACCCAAGTTACCACCGGATATTCTATCAAATTCTGTTTCAACTGCTGCGAAGCCAATGAGATTTGTGGATTAAATCCTTGGGTGAATGCTTGAACGACCCAATCGTCCGTGATCGGAGGCATATCTATTCGTTCCATTTGAAACCTCGACACGAAAACTATGAGAATCTCATTATCTCTTTTCTTTTGAGAAGGTCTAACTTCCTGGTCTCGGCCTTGATGGCCCCGGCGTGTGCCTTTACAAAGGCATCTACAAGCATAGAGAACGAATTAATAGAATTATGGGGTAAGTTGTGATACCATATCATAGCTCCTTTTGACAACATTTCTCCAAAATTTTTCAGTAGAACATACTCGATTTAGTCATCTTCTAAGTTATTCCCCTTGACGGCACACGTGTAGCAGGTCACATGTTCATTTGGATCCGTTGTTACATTATACTTCAGAATTTCGGGCATACGAAACTTCTCCGGGATTAGCTTTGGCACCGCGCTCGGAGGGAAAGGCTTTTGGACTAATTTTTTAGAATCCAGGAATTTCAATATCGGGGGTGCTCCTGGGATCAGATCAACCCTGGAGTTATAGATCTCTACTTTTTTGTCATTGGCTTCAATCTTATTTTCCCCCGACTCCACCTGCTTTGTCAGTTCCTCAAGCATCTTTATTATTTTAGGGTTGGTTCTGGAATCAACTTCTCCCAGTCTTTTCGAGGTTCATTCATTTCATCGGGTGTTTCCCGAGATGGTTCAAGCTCAACTCTGCTGGGGGTGCGGCTTTGGTTCTGTAACTAGGCTATCATGACCTGTTGAGCTTGAAATATTTCGAAGATCACCGCAAATTGATCTCATCACCTTCATTGTCGTGCGTACCCTGGGCTATCGATTGGAGTCTTCCATGGACGTTGTTCTCTAGGTCGGTAGGCAAGTTTGAATCGATGTTCACATGCTAGTTGTCATCAATTGGGTCCGCGATCGGGACCCCGTTGGGGTTAACAGGGGGAACCTTGTTGATGGGTACTAAATTGTTGTTCTTGCCATGGTGGCCAGACTCAACATCAATGTTCAAATGAGCAGATTGAAAGTTTGACGTTCTTAAATTTAACATGAAATTACAATATCAGAGAACAAGTGTAAAACATAATGTGTTACGGAAATCTGTATCAAATTACCACTATTATCCTAGCCCCAAAGTGAGCGCCAAACTTCTTACCCTTAAAAATGGATAACAATTAAATTTATATGTGATTTTAATGATATGTTGATTAATTCAATATAAGTGATTAATGACGTTAGATTAAGCAAACGAAAGACGTAATAAATGGCCAAACTCATGATAAGAGTGATCCCAAGCTCGGTTAATGGCTCAATAAAGAACCTGCCTTCGATCCCGAGCTTGCACTTATGAAGAACCGATGAACAAAATAAGACCTTTGAATAACAGGGCGAATAGAGGTAAATTGTGTTGGTATGCATGTTACCATGTGTCTGCTGAATAATAAGCCCCCTTTATGTAGTAGGGGAGTTCATCCTAAGTACAATTCTAAGAAAGGTAAAAATCTTCCATTTCGCTAATAACTATTTTTTTGCCGATAAGGGCCGAGATTCATGCCGTGATGTTTGGTTGGACACGGACACCACGGCCCTTTATTAGTCATCTGCGGTTGCCTGGTAACTCTCTACGAGGTCTTGAGGCTCGAATCGGTCCCGCGGGACGTGGTTTCGATGCCCTCGAAGGCAGGTGTTTTGCTGGAGCTCTGATACGAGAGGCTCCTTGTTCCGACTCCGACTCTATGCAGTCACACTTTTGCTCTGTTTGCCTCATGGGGAAACCGAGGTGCTCACTGAGCTCGAGTAAAACCGCATACACTACTCTTTTAAAAGATTTGGAAAATTTAATTGAGAGGAGGTGTTAATTTTTATTAGGTGGGATCGAAAGAAGGTCACATTTGCCAATTCTCGGGCTAATAAAAATATTTAAACTAATTAGAGTTAACCGAGTCCCCATTAGTGAGTATGGGTATTTCTAACACAATAGATTAACTACAAGGATACCAGTGAGTCAAACTTCAAAAGGAGGGTAAACATAAACCTTTTCGGAAAGTATAGGATAAATGTGATATTTTTTTCTTTTTTTAAATATATTAAGTGTACTTTCTTCTATACTTGTAAGAAAAGAAATTTGACACACTTTAACTATAAGGGTTACTTATTATACACTACAAAAATGACACAAGGTAGCTACTTTTATGGTTGATGCTAGATATACTCAACATAAGCATGTATCCAAATTTTAGCCACTTCGTTGCTGCCTTCTTCTGTGCTTCTATACTTGATATGCTAGAATCGTCATGGTCTCTTTTGCAATTATAATCTTCCTTTTCCGCAGCACCATTGAGTGCTTTAGCACTAAGAGTTATCCATCCACCTTCACCTGCCCTCATTTCAGCAAAGATGCATCCATTTGCCTTGGGGGTTCAAGCATTGGATAATTGGCTTATTCGGATGGACAATTTGGGTAGAGGTAAGCGCTCTAGCATGTGTGGTTGCACAGTCCTCCTTAGTTAAGAAAATTAAAGTCCACCAGTGTAATGATCCATATTTTCTCGCACTTAAAGACAAGGTTCAATAGGGTGAGACTTCTTTTGCGTTGACTGGTGATAATGGGGTACCCATTTTTATTATATTTGGTTATGGGACTGATGTTTGGAGGTAATTCTATATCCTTATTACATCACTTACCTTATATTTTGGTGCTTTAATGATAAATTATATGATGTTTGAACTTAATTGAGTTGATTTTATTTGTAAGGCTATTTGAATGTAAAGTGAAAGGAAAGTTGCACAAAACGATATTGAAAATGTAAGAAGAGGGCACAAAAGAAAATCGGCACAAGGCATGGAAGAGACAAGGCCCCATGGCTGCCAAAAGCTCGCGCCCCACCAAGCCTCGCAAGGATTAAACCTCGCCTTAGACCAGGTCTTTCCAGATACTCCTGTTCGAGAGAAAATTATTTTCTTGTTAAGTTTGGACTTGGATAGTTCGACCCTATACCTATAAATAGTCCTTGAATTCGTTTTTGGGAGGGGGATTTCGACTTTTGAGAGCAAGGAGCCGCTATGGAGGCTGGAGTTCATCGTTTAATATTTCTTTCACCAAACCTTTGTAATTTTTATATTTATTGGGATGATTTGTTATTTGGTTACTATGTCTATATGGAGCTAAACTTCACGTTTTAGAGTTGTGCTTCTTTAATGACTATTATTCTTCGAATTAATTTTGATTTCTTGATTTATTGTATCCGTTTATTTATTTAATCTTGTGCTTAATTATTTAATATCTTGATCGCCATTTGAATACTATCTATATCACGACCCAATTTCTTCTATAGGCCGTGATGGTGCCCAGTGTTACCGATAGACAAGCCAACAGTGAACTAAACATGTGATTTTTCTTTTAGGGATTAGAAAGAGTTGATTTTTAAACATTCCATAAATAAGAAGTGAAAAATTTATTAAAGTGAACAAAATAAATAATTTTAAGAGCAAATTGTATTGGTAAAAAAAGAGCTTCACACGTGTAACAAATCTTGATGACTCAGTAGTCTATGTGGAGCAATGAAGACACGACAACTGGACGGGACTCTAAGAAGAGGCACGAGCCAAAGAGGCATGGCAAATCACATCCACGGGTTAATTAGCTACGGAAGTTTCAACCTAATTGAGAAGATGAAGAGACACGGTCAAAAGTGTATTTGGACAGAATAAAGGGCAGATTCAGAGATCTCCAAATTAGAGTTCCATACGTTACACAACATTCACTCAATAGTTACGGATGATTCATTGTAACATTACATTGAAGTCGTTATTAGTCATTAATGCTCAATCACTGAAAAAGGCAGACGTTATATTAGGAAATTCCCTATATAAGGGAGTAAAATATAACCTGTAAGGGGAAAAAATCCCGAACCACTATTGCAATATACTTTCTTTCTATGCATCTTACTGCTTTCCATTTACAAGTTTTCCTACTATTATAATCTTATTTTTTAGTTATCAGAAACCCGTGTTCTTCTTAAAATAGCTTTGGGCAAAGAATCTAATTCTTTGGTTAAACAAATAGGTTCCGTTACCGAGAATCTGATAATTTTTGTTTGNCGAGACCAGGTATATCTAATAACTCTGAAGTACAGACTTTATTACTAACTTTGCAGAAACAGGTGAAGGAACAAAACGATCGAATCGAACAAATTCCTGGAGTACCACCTGTTATCAAAGGCATTGACGTTGATAGATATTCTCAACAACTTTGGAAACCAAGCGTAGCACCCGTACCCACTCCAAAGAAGTTTAAAATGCCTGACGTACTTAAATATGACGGGACAACTGACCCACGCGACCATGTAACTGCTTTTACCACCGGAGTGAAGGGCAACGACTTAACAAAACAAGAAATTGAGTCGGTCTTGGTTAAAAAATTTGGAGAAACACTTACCAAAGGGGCGCTAACCTGGTATTCTCTTCTCCCTAGAAACTCTATTGATTCTTTTGATGAGCTTGCAGATTCGATCATAAAGGCACACTCCAGTGCACAAAAAGTCGAGAAAAAGATGGAGGACATCTTTAAAATAAAATAAGGAGATACAGAACTACTTCATGAATTTGTAGACAGGTTTCAACGAGAAAGAATGCAACTACCAATGGTGCCTGATAATTGGGCAGCCATTNAATTCCCAGCTACAACGTGGAATGATGTTTATAACAGGTATAGTACTAAACTTCGAATAGAAGAAGATACCATTGCTCGTCCGAAAGAGGAAGATTATACTAGATCCAAGCGTTCAGAATCAGATATGAGATCAGGTAAAAACAGGTAAGATCCTTACATGGGACCATCGGGACGTGAAACTCGTCCCAGGTTAGAAAACACCAGGTCAGATTATGGACCACCAAGCAGAGATGCTGGCTCGTATTCATCTAGATTCAGAAGGGATCAAGGTCAGCGACCTAGAGGTAATGCACAAATTGGGGACTATACCTTTAATGTAAGTACCTCTGAACTAATTTTAGTGTTAAGAAATTTGGGTGATAAGGTTCGATGGCCCAAAGAGATGAGGTCGAATACGAATAAGAGGAACCCAGATCTCTGGTGTGAATTCCATAATGATCATGGGCACAGAACTGCAAATTGAAGTTTTTTGCAAGGTGAGGTAGAACAATTATTGAAACAGGGCTATTTGACAGAATTGTTCAGTGAAAAAGGTAAACAGGCATACATGAAGAACAGGCAGGAGCCCCCAAAACCTCAATCTCCAAAACGAACCGTCAACGTGATACACGGAGGTGAAGAAGTAAACAGAGTGGTCTGCAAAACGACCACAAAGTTCACAATTACACACGGAAAACAGGTTCGTAAAAATCCGAAAACACATATAACCTTTGATGATGCAGATATCGGCAGATTAATGCTTTCTCACAACGATGCTCTGGTAATATCTTTACTTATTCATGACACTAACGTAAAAAGAGTGTTGATTGATCCAGGTAGTTCAGTCAATATCATTTTGCTAAGAGTCGTGGAAGAAATGCTATTGGGGAATCAAGTAATCCCAAGGGCACGAGCCATATCAGGGTTTGATAACTCTACGGTTATAACAAAAGGAGAAATTGAGCTTAGAACTTATGCTGAGGGGGTGATCAAAAGTACCAGGTTCCAAGTCATCGATACTGACATGGCTTAGAACGTAATCGTGGGAAGGACATGGATCCACGACATGAAAGCAATACCCTCCACCTTGCATCAGGTAATTAAATTCCCCTCTGAATGGGGGATTCATCAAATTATAGGCGATCAGCAAACCATGAGAAATATAAATTCCGTGGTACACTACAACAAAAAAGTAGAGGTGGAAGAATCAAAAGATAAGGGAATCTCCCAAGCAGGTAACACCGCCCAAACAGGCATAGAAGAAATTACTACCCAAATAGGTACGAAAGGTATTATTGCTGAAACAGGTATGAAACAAAATACTTACGAGAAGGTGAATCAAGTTACCACGGAAGGTGCAGTGGACCACACGGATGTAGATTCAGACCGGACGTCATTCGTGAACCGGAGGAAGACGAGCACATCAAAACAACTACGGAAGACCTAAAAGTTGTTCCATTGTCTGAACAAAAGCCTGAACAGAAAGTGTATATAGGCACGAGGCTGAGCCCCAGTCGAAGAGGTAAGTTAATTGATTATTTAAAGGCTAACGTAGATTTCTTTGCGTGGTCCCACTCAGATATGACAGGTATCCCACTAGAAGGGATGACTCATAAACTAAATGAAGATCCAAACTTCGTACATGTTAAGTAGAAGAAAAGAAAGCAAGGACCATTAAAGAACCAAGTGATTGACGAAGAGGTAAAGAAACTCTTGAAGATTGGTTCAATACGAGAGGTAACGTACCCTAACTGGCTAGCTAAAACTGTGGTAGTACCTAAAAAGAATGGCAAATGGAGAGTATGCATAGATTATACTAACTTAAATAAAGCATGCCCCAAAGGTTCATTCCCATTACCACATATACATCAAATGATTGATGCCACCGTAGCTCATGAATTGTTAAGCTTCCTAGACGCGTATTCTGGTTATAATCAGATTAAAATGGATCCCTTAGACGAGGAAAAGACCTCCTTTATTAAAAACAGGGGGACCTATTGTTATAAAGTCATGCCTTTTCGCTTGAAAAACGCTGGAGCCACCTATCAAAGGCTAGTGACCTAAGATGTTCCAGGAACATCTGGGAAAAATGATGGAAGTTTACATCGATGACATGCTGGTAGAATCAACACGGGCGGAAGACCATTTACGGTACCTCTCTATTACCTTTGACATATTATGCAGGTAGAATATGAAGCTGAATCCAGGAAAATGCACTTTTGGCGTAGAATCAGGTAAATTCTTAGGTTTTCTTATATCAAATAGGGGAATAGAGGTAAATCCTGATCAAATTAAAGCTATAGAAGAAATACCTGATGTACTTATAAACAAAAAAGAAGTTCAAAGACTAATGGGAAGAATTGCAGCCTTAGGAAGATTTATTTCCAAATCTTCCGAGAAAAGTTTTAAATTCTTTGCAGTTCTCAAAAAGCAAAATCGGTTCGAATGGACTAAAGAATGCCAACAGGCTCTCAAAGACCTAAAGTATTATCTATCAAAACCTCCGTTGCTGTCAAAGCCAAAGGAGGGGGAGAAGCTGTACGTCTACCTTGCCGTCTCAGAAATTGCTGTAAGTGCAGTGTTGGTAAGGGAGAATAAAGGTAAAAAATCTCCTATTTATTATGTAAGAAAGACATTACTAGATGCTGAAACTAGATATCCACATCTAGAAAAATTAGCCTTAGCTCTAATCATATCATCCAGAAAATTAAGGCCATACTTTCAATGTCATCCAATCACAGTTGTGACCTCGTATCCATTAAGAAACATATTGCATAAACAAGAACTATTAGGAAGATTATCCAAGTGGACTATAGAATTAAGTGAACATGAAATAATATTTCAGCCTAGGATTGCAATCAAGTCTCAGATCTTAGCTGATTTTGTCGCTGAATTTAGTAATAGCATTGTCCCTGAAGTGGAGAGAGAATTACAACTCTTCAATGGTGTTAATCCGGGTCTATGGACCCTGTTTACCGATGGTTCTTCCAATATAAAAGGTGACGACTTAGGCATAGTCTTAATATCACCCACGGGTGAAAAGACACGGCAGACTATCAAATGTTATCCTATAACTAACAATGAGGCAGAATACGAAGATGTTATTACATGATTAGAACTTGCACGAGAGCTCTCAATCGAGAAAATCATGATCAAAATCGATTCCCAATTGGTAGTAAATTAGATGCAGAGGACTTACATCGCTCGAGAGACTCGGATGCTACAATATTTGGAAAAGGCACGAGAGCTCGTGAGACAATTCAAAACATCGAAGGTAGTACAGATACCTAGAGAGGAAAATGCTGAAGCAGATGCATTAGCTAACCTCACAGCAGTCATGGAAGTAACAAACAAGGAAAATGCAATCTTCGTTCATCTATTCCATTAAGCTATCGACCAGGATAAAAATGAGGTAACTTTCAATAATTTAACCTGGGATTGGAGAAACGAAATCCTAAATTTTTTGCAGAATGGCACCGTACTTGAAGACAAGAAAACAGCTCAAGCACTTCGCCGCAAAGCTGCACGGTACTGCCTCCTTCACAATTCGTTATATCGCAAGATGTTGGGGGGCCCCTAGCAAAATGCCTCGGACCTAACCAAACGGAGTTTGTGATGAAAGAAGTCCACGAAGGACACTGCGAAAATCACTCAGGGGCGAGATCCTTAGTGAAAACCCTAATTAGAGGTGGATACTATTGGCCTAAGATGGAATAAGAGGCCGAGAACTTCGTATCCAAATGCGACAGGTGCCAAAAGTTTGCCAATAACATGCATCGACCAGCGGAATTATTACATCCAATAATATCCCCATGGTCTTTCCTGAAATGGGGTATGGACATAGTAGGACCTCTTCCCACAGCTAAAGGACAGGTACGGTTTTTGCTCATGCTAACCGACTATTTTACAATATGAATAGAGGTAGAAGCATTCAAACAAGTGCGAGAAAAAGGAAGTTAAAAAGTTCTTATGGCGAACATAATATGCCGCTTTGGGATACCAAAGGAGATCGTGTGCGATAATGGCCCACAATTCATAGGCTCGCAAATCAGATAATTCTTCGAAAGCTGGCAAATCAAACTGATCACTTTAACGCCATACCACCCCGTGGCTAATGGTCAAGCTGAGTCAACGAATAAGGTCATCATCAATAATTTAAAGAAGCGGCTGGATAAAGCCAAAGGAAACTGGTCTGATGAGTTACCAGCGGTACTATGGGCATATAGAATAACTTGAAAACAGCCACGAGAGAAACTCCATTCGCACTTGTCTATGGCTCAGAAGCCTTAATACCTGTAGATATTGGCGAACCAAGCATAAGGTTCACAACAGCCATCGAGGAAGCAAATGACGACGAATTGAGGACCAATCTGGACCTGCTCAAACCACGGAGAGAAGCAACACTGATACAGATGGCAGCTCAAAAACAAATCATAGAGCGTTATTACAACCGTAAAGCTCATCTCAGGTACTTCAAGATTGGGGACTTCATCCTCAAAAATGTCTTTCAATCAACGAAAGAAGCAGGCGCAGGAAAGCTAAATCCAAACTGGGAAGGACCCTACAAAATCCGAGGCATAGCTGGGAAGGGTGCCTACGAGTTGGAAGCTATGGACGGCAGAATCCTACAACAAGTTGGAATGCCATTCACTTGAAGAAGTACTATTTAAGGAAAAGAAGTACCCTCGGTCAGGTATCACACGTTCATTTTTTTTTTTAAACATTTGAAATTTTACTAACCTTTTTAGATGATAGGCATAAAGCAAACCCATCACCAGATGATGATATTAGGCCTGTAAAGACGCGAGGAAACAACTAAATTTTTGGTCTAGGGTTACACTTTCTGATGGACGTTTTAAAAAGGGTTAAGCAATCATCATCTAAAAATTATATACCTTCGAGTCCCGTATGTTTTTCAGGAAAAGGACCACAAGGAAGGAATAGTCAAGTGCTAGAGATTTCATTCTTCAAATCTCAAACACTTGGGGGACTATACAGTATGGAAGGCAAAAATGAAGCAAAAGAGACTATAAAAGAGTCAAAGCTCGAGCCTGAAGATCCATCTATCCAGCAAGCCAAATGATACAAGAAAAATCGAAAGAGTCAAAGACTCAATCACAAAGCCTCTGTTCCAAAAAACCTTCGAACATGTTCAGGTTAAAAGGCAAAATGTTAGCAATGTTAGCCACGAGGAAGAAATGCACATCTTTGTAATTGTTCAAAAGAAAAACTATTGTAACTAAAAACAGTCATAAAATCTTTGTACTCATATAGAAAACTGTTATAAAATAAAACAGTTACGGATGCAAAAGCATTTTCCTCGTGCTTATTGAAAACTGTTGTCGACAAAAATAGTTACGGGTGAAAACCCCAACTTGAATAAAAACTGTTACGAACGAAAAATAGTTGCTCTCTTGTATTAACTCGAAAAAACTGTTACATACGAAAAACAGTTACGAAATACAAGTGTATATCAAATCTATTAAAAGAAAACAGTTGCAACATGAGTTTTAGACGATAACCAAACACATGTAAAAAGTTGTGATAGATCAAACAAAAAACTTTCCTCAGAAACATTCTTAAACATGTGAAACATTCCTATCACTTTATTGCATTATTACACCTTTATGAAGTTGAGACGTCTTTTTCATTAAGTGTCGATCAAAAAAGGGCCCTCTTCCATAAATTATGCTTACTACAAAAAGGCACACATTTAATATGACACCGTGCCTATTACGAAAAGGTACGAGTAATCTAAATCATTCTATACGCAAAATTCAGAGGTAAAACTAAAACCTCGAAAAATAAAGCATGCAAAAGACTTATAGAGTGAAACAGAAGCTCCATGGAAAACAAAAGTCATACTTGCATTAATATATTAAAACAACTAAGTAAAAACTAAGTGCTAACTTATACTTAGCCGTATAAATTTTTTGTACATTGAGGTGCCCCTAAGTTGTCATTTGGGGACTTTAAAGAGATCCAAATTTACCCCTGATGGGACTAGGGGTAACCACTAATTGAGACAAAGACAAAAAAAGGGGGGGGGGGGGGAATCAATATCTTAATCTTCTTGAGGAGGGGGATTCATCAACAGAAGGAGTAAGAGCAGCTTGGGTAGAAGAGGCTTGGACAGCAGGAGTCTCACCTTCAGGTGGGGAAAGATCCAAACCTTGTTGAGCTTTTCCATGGCTTCCTTGATCTTAACAATTTCGGCATCAAGGTCGAAATCTCCCTGACTCATTTCCGTCAATGTATCGAGGCGAGAATTCATGTACGCCCAACTAACATCGACAGTTGCCACCTCTTCGATATCTGAAGACAGCTGCCAAATCTTTCTCCCATATCTGAAGCTCAGCTCTTAACCCATCCTTCTCGACTTCAGCAACTTCATAGGCAGCCCTGAAGGGTACAATTGACTCCTCCAAAGATTGGGTTTTCTCTAAAGAAATGCGAAGATCCTTCTGAGTTCGGGTAAGTGACTGCACAAGCTCGCCCGAGTATTCCTCTTTCTGCTCTAGCAAAGCTTTCAAGATCCTAACTTCTTCCGAGGCACGGGATAATTGGTCAACGAACGAAGACTCAAGAATGCTCTTGTCTTTGTCCGCTTGGTTAGAAGAAGCCTTCTTCACTGCCAACTCCGCAGCCACAACTCTCATCTGCCGCTCCGAGGTATTCTTTTCTTCTTCTAAGGCTTCCCTGTCGAGCCACAACTCTCCTTTAACTCTTGCTCCATGTTAGAAATGCTCTTCATGAGTTCTGTGCCTATGAGATTGATCTACAAAAACAAAATCGATTAGATACAGTAATTACATAAGAATGAGATACAAAAGAACGAACGTTACCTTCAAGGAGGAATGCACAACCTCATTAGCCCAGGTAAGAGAACTGTGACTATAAAGCTTGGTCCTCTCTATTAGGCCAATCAAAGGCTTCAGCCACACTTCGGGTTGGCTAGTTTTCTTAAAAGGCTCCCATCAGCCGGAACCTCAATTAGAACTTGCCTCATCTCCCTACTGGAAGACCCTACTTCTCTAGTAGGAGGCACGGAAGCAGGCTGTGATGAAAGAGCCACGGGCAATGAAATTTGTGGAGTTGAAGAAGTTTCAGGCATGGAAACTTGAGGAGCTGAGAAAGCCACGGGCAAGGCAGCGGCAGGAGCAGAAATTGCCAAACGAGCAGTGGAAATAACCGGAACAGATGAAGGGATTTCTTTAAAGGAGGGAGCAAAAACAGCCAGAGGCGCCTCATTAACTGCAGGGCCAAAACCTTCATGGAATAGATGATCCGCAGAATCATGTGCAAGAGAAGAAGAAGAATCCCAGGGGTAGGAGGTCTGACACCAGGTACGAAAGACATAGCCACAGGTGTAGACTCATCGTCTAAGACCACCCTTCTTCTACGTGACCCGTGCACTAAAATGCCCTCCTCTTCTTCTTTTTCTTCTTCAAAGGTCATAGACCCACCAACTTTCCTATTGGAAGAAGAGGAACCAGTAATAATCTCCTAGGCCTGAGCCAAAGACATCTTTGGGATGGATGCAGCAGACATCCCCCTAGCAGAAAACCCTGTCAAAAGGAAAAGTGTTAAACAAACAAAGAAAAAGAAGCTCGAGTAAGGAAAAGAAGCGAAAGCAAAAGTTTCACTTACCATGGGTCTTCACTTTCCAACCGTACTTCATGGAGAAGTACTTCGAAGATCTTTCATCCAATGGAGCAACTGATAATAGCTTTTCTACCCAATCACGGATACCGGAGACATTCTCAACAGTACCCGTGATTGCTGAAAGAGAAAGAAAATAGCTACGGTGTTAATTAAACATTTAAAGCAAAGAGAAGAAAAATAACAGGTGTGAGCTAGAATATACTCACGTGCGCGATTCCACTTCTCAGGGAAGGGAAGGTTTTCCTCGCCCACTAAACTATAATTGGGCACAACAACGTAACGAAGGTACCAACCTCTATCCTTATCATCATCAGGGGTTACCAACACTCTTTTGCTCCTAGCAACCAGAGTGAAAACCCTTGACGAAATAAGGTAGGAGAATAAAGATGAATGAGGTGATTGAAGGAAAAAGGAAATGAGGCTAAAGAAGATAAACATCTATGACACGAGACAACCCGCCACACAAGAGGACCAACTTTTCCTAAGCAAATGTTGTAGAAATGACAAAATTCGAATGATGACTGGATCAATAGGAGGTCTAAACCCTAGAGTAAAAGGGTAAGTGTAAACAAAAGAATGCCTCGTCTTGTAACACGTTATTGTTTGGTTGCTATTCGGAATAACAATGGGAAAATCAGACTCCCAAGAATATTCCCTGTGAACAAGGGGAATCAAACCTTCGGTAATAAGAGTGGGATACCTATCAACACTTTCAACGGATGACGACTGGTCTACAAGAACTTGACTATCCCTAGTGAAGGTAAACTCAGTTGGAATAATTTCATCAACCCGTGGTTCGCGTAGGGGTTCGTGATGTTGTCTACCCTAGGTCTCTGCTCTTGGGGAGATTAAAAACCTAGCAGAATGAGGGTAAACAATATGAGAAGATGAAGAACCTCTCGAAAGAGTAGAGCCTAAACTCCTCATTCTACCCCCCCCTCCAACTCCGAGTTGGAGAAGAAGAGGGTGTCAACTCATCAACGTTTATGACTCCCTTAGATCGGTTTGAAGAAGACATATCTACAAAGGCAAAGAAAAAAGTTCTTTACAAATAAAGTTTGAAAGTTAGAAGCTTTTCGTGAAAGAAAAGGAAAAGGGGGTATTTATACTCGAAGACAACCGTAAAAAAAAATATAAAAAAGGGCAATGATGTGAAAACCATAATTACTTCGTGACTGGTGCAGCCGCAAAAAAGCCCTAAAAGGCGCTGACTAATTGCAGAACCAACCCAAGAATGCCACGTGGCATAAGCATTAAATGGAAGTGACAAACGGTGCTTACGTACAGGAAAAGATACAATGATTCGAGTAAAGCGGCGGCAAAATATTTCTGCCATAAATGAGTATCCACTTACCAAATATTAATTGTTAAATATATGGTAAGTGGTGGGACTATCTGTATTGGTAAAAAAAGAGATTCGCACATGTAACAAATCTTGATGACTCAGTAGTCTACGTGGAGCAATGAAGACACGACAGCTGGACGGGACTCTAAGAAGAGGTACGAGGCAAAGAGGCACGACAAATCACATCAACGGGTTAATTAGCTACGGAAGTTTCAACCTAATTAAGAAGATGAAGAGACATGGTCAAAAGTGTATTTGGACAGAATAAAGGGCTGATTCAGAGATCTTCAAATTAGAGATCCATACGTTACACAACATTCACTCAACAGTTACGGATGATTCATTGTAATGTTACATTGAAGTCGTTATTAGTCATTAATGCTCAATCATTGAAAAAGTCAGACGTTATATTAGGAAATTCCCTATATAAGGGAGTAAAATATAACCCGTAAGGGGAAAAAAATCCCGAACCACTATTGCAATATACTTTCTTTCTGTGCATCTTACTGCTTTCCATTTACAAGTTTGCCTACTATTATAATCTTATTTTTTGGTTATTAGAAACCCGTGTTCTTCTTAAAATAGCTTTGGGCAAAGAATCCAATTCTTTGGTTAAACACAAATGAGGTGAATTATTTAATCAAAATCACCAAGTGTGTACTAGCATAATTTTCAAGCCCTGGTGTCACAAGTGTATGAGCTACTAGTAGAATATACAAAAATACTACACTAATGTCTGAAACGAAATAGACAGGAAGTAAATGCAAAAGAAAGACTTCGAGTGCTGCATAACGGGCTCGGAAGGCAGCTCACCGCAAAGTCTCATAGTATCAGGAGTGCGTGCCGGGATGATAACCATATGCACCTGCCTCAGATCCTACACGATTAGTGTAGAACTGTAGCGTGAGTACATAAACAACATGTACCCAGTAAGTATCTAGTCTAACCTCAAAGAAGTAGTGACGAGGGGTCGATTCGACACTTACTATGGGCTAACAATAAAATACTTAAATTCTTATTAAGCATGGGCCATATAAATGAAACTAAAAACTCAATAATATTAAGTAAATAAAAAATTCTTTAACTGATAGTAAATCCCAAATCATTTTCCATCAGTTAGCAATTAAACCTCTCGAGCCAATGAAATGATATCAAATATAATTAGGCTCCAAGTATTATTACGCACAAAGTATGCCGAGGTCGTACGGCCCAATCCAAAATACAAATATATATATATATATATATATATATATATATATATATATATATATATATATATATATATATATATATATATATATATATATATATATTGTGCACTACCAAGGGTCGAACGACATGAACCATAGATACATCTATTTAAAACATTACAAGTATTGCATAATTTGGGTCCTAAACTATCCGGACATAAGCAAAATTGTAGCAACGCACGGACCCTCGTCACCTCCTCCGTATGTAGCCCCAAAATTAGAAGCACATACTAATTCAATTCTCCTATGGGGTTAATTCCCTCATACAAGGTTAGAAAAGAGACTTACCTCATCTCAAGTTCACTTTCGATCCACAAATATGCTATAAATCCTCAACTCGGTGCCAAACGAATCGAAACTAGTAAAATGTTATATAGATTAATCAATACATGTTCAAAAGTTCATGATTTAACTATCAGAATAATTACCCTACCCAAAATTGGAAGATTCCTAAACTTCACCCCGGGCTCACGTACCCAGGTTCCGGAAATTTTCGAAGAAAGTTGTTACCCATAACCTCACGAACTCAAATATATAATTTTCACTAAATTCCATAACCATTTTCGTGGCTAAATTCCTTTTTTTATCAAAACCTATGTTTTTCATTTAAACCTATAATTTTCACCATTCTACATGTTAAAATCTCCCCATAATATATGTTTTAAACTCACATTGTATAGAAATTACTTATCTCAAAGTGCTAGGTGAAAACCCCTTCCAAGAGCTCCAAAATTGCCCAAGAGATGAAGGAAAATGAGCCAATTAGCCTAAGTCCGACATTAAATAAACCATCCCGCCTCTAGTGATTTTCCCTTCTGCGGCTCCATAGTCACATCTGCAGCTCCACATCTGCAAAAAGGGCCTCGCAGATGCGGTCCTCCCCTCCTCTGGCTCCCTCGCTTCTGCGACCAGTGGCTTGCTTCAACGAGACCGGTTCTGCGGTGCGTGCGTCGCAACTGCGACCCCATCCCGCTTATGTGATGTCCTTCGCACCCGCACCTCTGCATGTGCGGTACCTGCCTCGCTTCTGCGGTCACTGGGTAGCCCACATTGGGTTGCTTCTGCGGTCCTTAGCCCGCTTCTCTGGTCCTTGGCTCGCTTCTGCGAGCTCACACCTGCGGAGCACCCAGAAGCTGAGAGCTTCAGTTGATTAAGTCAAAAAGGCCTCCGTGCATCGTCTGAATGGTATCCGGGGCCACCAGCCCCGTCCAAACATACCAACAAGTTAAAAATAATAAAATGGACTCGCTCGCACCGTCGGAACGCATAAAACAACATTAAAACTAAGAATCACACCCCAAACCAAATTGAATCAACTTATGAACTTCAAGTTCTTCCAACTTACTCCGAACGCGTCGAAACATACTTAGACTAATGGCACCAAATTTTGCGTGTAAGTCTTAAATCACCATACGATACTATTCCCATGCTCGGAATCCCAATTGGACCTCGATAACACCAAATCCTAGTTCAAACCAAATTTAAAGAACTTTATAACATTCAATGTGCCAACTTTTGATATTAAGCGTCGAAACGCTCCCGGGTCATCCAAAAACCGATCCGAATAGAGGCCCACGTTTGAAATCACCATAAGAAGCTATTGGAACCGTCAAATCTCGATTCCGAGGTCGTTTTCTCAAAGTATTGACCCATGTCAAACTTAGCCTTTTAAAGACAAACCAAGGAATCAAGTGTTTCGATTTCAACCCGAACCTTTCCAAATCCCAAACTAACTATCCTCGCAAGTCGTAAAATAGTAAAAGCATATACGGGGAGTCTTATGTAGGGGAATGAGGATCTAGAGAGAAAAACGACCGGTCGTGTCACGATCCCAAATCCACTACTCGTGATGGCACCTAACCCAACCGACTAGGTAAGCCAACTAGTAACTATCCAATTCTAGTGATATTAACAAGACAAATAAACGATAGTGATTTACTGAATTTTGTACATTTCCCAAGGACTAGTAGTACAAATCATGAGCTTCTAAGATTTGGGTTTACAAAGCTGAAATAAAATAAATACACCGTCTGTTTGAAAAGTACATAAACAGAGTTTTATAGATCTAAAGCTACCACGAACAAGGGGCAGCTACAACCGGGACGCAGGTACATCTTCAATCTAGCTCCCATCGAACACAACAACATCAGCAGACATGCAAGGTGCAGAACTGTAGTATGAGTACAACCGATCCCATGTACTCAATAAGTAACAAACCTAACCTTAGGTTGAAAGCAGTGACGAGTTAACACAAGGTTGGGTCCAATACCAATATCCCACAACAGTTCATAACACCATAATACAAGTAATAGAAGAGGCATATCGGAAGTAAAAATGCTCAGCTCATTCACAATTCCAGAAAATGGTCATGCTCCCATATCTTTTACCGAAAATGCCAAAAATACGAGTAAGTTTGAAATTGTAATTTTTTAAATATCCTTTCCACAATAAATAAGATGCTTCATTTTATTTCCAAATAACAAGTGTAAAATACCTCTCTATGCCCACATATCAATGTGTGTAAAAAGTCATGAATGACGTGATACCGTATAACATGAGGAAAAAATGCATCTCTATGCCTGTATGTCATGTGTGCATGCAACTGCCTTGTATCTCAGAGATGAATCATGTACTTACACTCTCAGAGTACTCAATCTCATTGTCTCACACTTTCCACTCATCATGCTCAACCACTCGGTACTGTATATGGCCCATACGACCCAGGGAAGATCCATCCCGGAATATATACATCACTGACCATCAGTCACTCAGTACAGAGGAAGGACAATCTGGCCCCATGGAGAAGATCCATCTCCAGGTATATAAATGCTTCGGACAAGATCCATGTCCGGGGAAGATCCATCCTCAATATAATCAACCGCGCTCACTGGGGTGTGTACAGACTCCGGAGGAGCTCCTACAGCTCATGCGCTATCATAAGCCAGATCTAGGCATAAATCAATATAACATGCTGCGACGTGCAACCCGATCCCATAACTATCACTCATAATTAGGCTCTCGGCCTCACTCAGTCATCAATCTCTCTAGTCTCACTCACGGGCTCACAATGTCATGAAACTAGCCCGACAACAATGATATGATGTATCAATAAACAACAACTAAGACTGAGATATGATATGAATTCATGAATATGATTGAGTACAAAATATCAATGAAATAAGTGAGATGACAACAAGAAACGACCACTATGAGTCCTAACAATATCAACATAAAGCCTAAATATGATATTTAGCATGATTGATAGCTCAATTACTTTGTCACATGGTTAAAACTCAGATATCAATGAAATAGGACCACTATATAGTGCCATGGAAACAACAGAGTCAATTTTCACAGGATGCACGCCCACACGCCTGCCACCTAGAATATGCGTCACCTCAATCCCAATCACACAACACGTAATTTGGGGTTTCATACCCTTAGCACTAAGTTTAGAAGAGTTACTTACCTTGAACAAGCCAATACCAATGCCGAGCAAGCCAAGCGATGCTCCAAAGATGCCATCGCACACATAGCGACCTCTGAACGACTCAAAACTAGCCAAAAGTAACCCAAACATCAAATAAAGCTCAAGTAAACAATTCCAAATGATTAGGATCGAATCCTTAATCAAAACCGACCAAACATCACACCCAGGACCACGCCTCGAAAACCAACAAAACTCACAAAATCCGATAACCCATTTGCTCACGAGTCCAACCATACTAGTTTTACTCAAATCCGATTCCAATTCAATGTTCAAAACTCAAAAATTTATATTATGAAACTTTAGGCCAAAACCCCCAAATTTCTTCTTAAATTCATCAACCAATTGATAAAAATAAAGATAGATTAATGAAATATAACCAAAATCGAGAAGAGAACACTTACCCCAATTCATATGGTGAAAATTTCTTCAAGAATCGTCTCAATTAGAGCTCCATAGCTCCAAAAATGCAAAAAATGCCCGAAATCTTCGAAAGAGAGTACTATATACACTGCCCAGACATCGTCTTCCACGAACGCGTCAACACCATCGCGTTCACAATGAACAAAATAATCTGCCACCATAATACACTTCATGTTCGTGGTAAACACCACGCAAACGTTACTCACAACTGGCTCAGACCTTCACGAACGCGGCTCCAACTACGCGAACGCGACGAAGAAAGCCTCAGCTCCAGGTTCCAGCTCAACCCTACATGTCCGCGATCCATCATAAGCGAACGCAAAGAAGACTTGCCCCAACACTACGCGAATATGATGAAGAAATGCTACTGCCATCCAAATACACTACGTGTTCGCGACAATTGCCACCAAACGTGATGAAGGACTGAGTGTCATGACCCAGACCGATGGGCCGGTATGGGCACCTGGTACCTTACTCAAGCGAGTACTAATGTAACATATCTTTCTTATCGAACTAACATTGGTAACTGGGCCAACATGGCCACAACTCGTAATGTATAACTATTAGTGGGAAACACTGTATCAATGAACCATCTTTCTTAAAACATGAATATATATGAGCCGTCAAGGCCTTTCACATACTGTACAAAATGAACCTCTGTCTACAAAGCCTCTAAGAGTATTTGACATCAAATGGGACAGGGTACCGGCATACCCATAAGTCTGTAGCAAATATCTGGCACGATGACTCATAGACTCGAATGCACTTCGAATGAGGTGGAGTCTTACCGATCCTTCGCTGAGTGCTAACCTCGTCTACTATGAGGGCTCATCAAACTAGTTGTCTATACCTGCAGGCATGAAATGCAGCATCCCCGACAAAAGGGGCGTCAGTACGAAATAATGTACCGAGTATATAAGGCAACATAATAATTGAAATCTGAAACTAAACTGATAATATAATAACTGAAACTAACTTGGAGTCAAATATAATCTAAAGATATGCTTACCTGCTGATACTGACTCAACTCTCTCAATATAGTAAGTAAAATAGATGTCCGACCCTATAAGGCTCGGTATGTGTAACTGCTCTACCATAGTAGGCTCGCTCATAGGCGCTCGGCCATACTAGGCTCTGTATATTGGCCATTCTGAGCTTGCTCATAGGCGCTTGGCCACAATAGGCTCGGTATATAACTTACCATCTCATCAGAGGTTGCCCAATAGGGGCCTGCCCATCGATTATAGCTTGATAGTGGTGAAAATACTATAATTCTATATATATATATATATATATATATATATATATATATATATAGAGAGAGAGAGAGAGAGAGACTCTAATCTCTTGGCTGAAAGAAGATAAAACTAAATTGAATATGAAGTCACGATAAGGGAGAATACCGTAACTTGTGAGACTAGGATAATGCGAATAAATTCAGAAATACAAACTTCTCTTTATGTCTCGTTATCAAACACATGTCGTCATGGGATCATGCCAAAATGAAGGAAAGGTTTATCCTTAACATGCCTGAGCCGATTCTCTTGACAATCCCTCTAACACACGTCAATTGCGGCAACACGTAACGGTGGATCGTAGTAGGGGAAAATTCATATGATATCCTTGAGAAAGATTGCACCCTACTCCCTTATAATTGCAAAACATGTTGCTATTACGCAGTATAATTTCGTATGAAATTTTTGTTGAAGCAAAGTCACGTCAATCTATCTCACTTTGTAAAAGTGTCATATGAAATATTGTTTAGACTTTCATCCGTAAGTGACTCTCTTACAAGATATATGAAATACCTTACCTTTAAGATTTGTGGGCCTCGCTTTTGGGGTTTATTTTATCCAAAATTGCTATACGCATGCCACCTAACTATCAAGACCAAAGAGTCACAATGACTCAAGGCCTTTCTTCCACGTTTTTGGATTTATTAAGCTTATCCAATAACTTAATTAAACTTATCCACAAATCCTTAATTAACTTGTTAATATCCCATTAACTAATAATTAACCAATTATCCACATAATTAAGAACTTATTTAAAATACTATTCACTTTTAACACACTTTATACATCTTTGCTATCAAGGTCACGTAGTACCTTGTATGACACTAGTCCATAAATACGGGGTATTATAGCTTGGACCGTATTTTATCCCAAATTTCCAAACTTTGACGAAACTCATTTTCTTTGATTTGCTTACTCTCTCTCCTTCACGAATTTACTGTTCACTTGTTTGAAATAGCATAATGCCTATAATATCAAAATAATCGCATTCCCTAACTTACGTCGGTTAACTTACGACAAGAACTTTAACGTACTAAAATGCGGGATGTAACATCTCATTTCCGAGATTTCATCAATTTATTTATGGCGTACTGTCACAACGAAAACAAGGGGTGTAACATCATCGCCCCTTTGGAACATTTATCCTTGAATATTGACTGATATACTTATCATTATCATAACCTATGGTTCTTGTGAATACTTTAGTGCTCCTCTTGCCATCTAGGCCACTGTTCTGTGAATGAATCCAAAGTCCAGGGCATTCCCCCCTTAGGCTTCCTTCTCACACCACGACTTGTAGTCATAATCCTTCCAATCTCGTAACTGTTGCTACCTTTTATCATGCTGTATGTACGACTCTAACCTTGTGAGTGTGCTTATACGATTCTTCTCTCCTTTTTTCCTTCAGTTTTTAGACAATCTCTAGGCCTCACTTTGTAAACATATACAGAGCTTGACAAGATGTCCCTCTGGGCATCTATAGGTATATTGAAGTTCTTCGCTCGGTACTTTGTCGAACTTACGGATATTGCTATATCTTATTTCAGAGCTCCGTTTATCCATCCGTATGACTTTACTGCATCTAGGTAGGTCATACTATACCCTAACTCTTACTTCGATTTATCATTACTGAGGTCTGCTACCAAACTCCAGGTTACTCTCGCTGCTTATCCTATATGTATAAATCTAAGTCCTTTAATGCTTCCTCATTACTGTTCATCGTAAGAATGACGACCTAATCTCATCTCATTCTTTGTGACTTTTGTCCATCCGTTGTTGATTCACCTCAATATTGATCTACAATATACCACTGATAACTAGAAACCTCTTACGTAATCACTAGGGCTCACGTTGCATCGTGGAACATTTGAAGTGATTTTCCTAATCCACCTGGGGGCGATACGATACTATACTTCCATAACCATATTTCATAGCATCCCAATGTGATTTACCTTATGTGAGTGTTATAATCCTGTACAATTCATGAAATCATTACTCAAATCGAAGGACCAAACGTCATCCTTCATCTATCATAATTACACCCTTACTCTATTAGCGGGGCATCATTCCATGTCTTTTTAAATGCTACTAGTATTAGACTCCTTTGAGTTCATTCAGGCTATACTGAGCTTTATATAACTTAGAGAAACCATCATCTCTTCTTGTTTTCATGGGCTTAATCCCGAGGACTTATCCATTCTCGTCACCTTCTCACTCGCCTTCTCTTATCCTTACTCCTCTCTACCTCAAACCTTGTCGCTCTTCCATACTTTAGCTTGCGACCTACACATATCCATTTATACTACTCGTAACCTTCCTTCAATTCGCTTGCACCATAGAATTCTTTGTATTATTTTGGAACATTAAGCGAGATATCACATCATCTCTAGCTCTTTTTTTACTCTCTTAACTAGACCTCTCGATACCTAGAAATCATAGGCTGGAAGATATGCCACTAATGTCACCACTATCCTTCATGGATACTGAATCCCAACACTTCTAGCCCTCTATCTAAAGTATGGATTATTCACAATCTTCTGCACCTGAGTATCTCATACGTTGTTCACCTTGACCTTTCTTACCTTAAAATTTCGCATCGTATCTTATATCTCTTTCATGGCCTCCCTTCTACATAGGTATAATTAATATCCACAACTTGAAGCTCTATTATAATACTTGCACCTTTGGTGAATACACAATCCGATTGGAGCTTCATACTGACTTCTTATGAGGCTGTTACTTTTCTAACTGGCTTTATCGTGGAGCCGTTATAGAATATGGCTACTATACTATATCTCTTGTACCTCTGATATTAAGAGTGATTCTGCAAGGTTCTCAATCACGATGTCTATAATTCCCTAGGTCCAATAATCAGACTCCTGATTTACTTAGTTGGTGTAACACTTTAGTTTCCTCTTCCCTCTGATCAGACTTTATGTAGGCTTAAGCTATCTTCAGATCTACGGATCATGGTATTAGTTATTTCTTTAGCTTTTCAGTCTTTTATGGACGCTATGGAATATCCATGATACAATCTTCTAACAATTCAATCCTTTGTCTATGACCTGGACTCAATTCTTCCTTTTAACTTATACTGGAGTCTTCTGCGGCTGTACGATTGTCAACATATATGCTGCATGGATAATACGTCGAAAACTTGAGTGTATTCATAATGCAACTTACTATGGATCATCAATCGAATAATTCCTCTCGTTCCTTCTCAACTTTCTTTAAACGTAAGCTATTGCTTTTTCTAGTCTTTCTGTCCCCTTATTGCGTGCATGCTTAGCTTATCTTAGTGCCCACACAAATTGGAATTCCATACAACCCATATGATATTGAATATCACCCTTTGATTCTTTTCTTCTTCTCGTTTATTAGCCACGATAGGTGCCACTTTCTTATGGAGTGCATACAATGTTGTTGTGAGACTGTTGTTATAAGACCATTTCCTTTTAGGTCACTCTGCTTAGGTTGAAGCTTTCTTCCTTATTTCCTCAGCTAGTATTTCATGGTAGTACTTTTGGAGGACCCTCTGGCTCTTGTAAAGTTGTGAGCTTGTTATATTGTATACTCGAAGAAGTTTTCGATGTTCTTACTCGCCTATATATATCAGTAGTTACATACCTCTTTGCACTTGTGCTCGTGCAGTTGCTTCTGAATTGAAGCCTTGACTGTCTTCCTAGCGGAATTTTCTTTTATTTCTGTAGTACTCATACGATACCTTTAACTGCCCCAACTACTATCGAAATATTTCTCAAGGGTTCCGATGTTATATCTGTGAGACTGATTTCCCCATGTTGGGATTCACTATGTTTATCTTGCATTATCTGTTGATTTATCTGCAACCTCTTGTCTAGCCATAACTAGACTCTTCCTGAATCAACTACTAACTGCTCATTGGTCCATTCTCATATCAATACTCTGCGTAATCCTTCTTGGGTTATTTCCTTTGTCTTAACTTACATCTTGCGCTTGCTCTTTATTTATCAATAACATCCGGGGCTGGAACCCTTACTTCCTCTCCTTGGTGTCGTGCTTGCTTAATGTTCTGGAATCGTAGCATATGCGTAGGAGATGAATAAGTGTAATCTCATTCCTTTTTCGTTTTTATCGCATTCTTCCTTTACCTTTCCATGATTACTAGAACTACTTAATTCTGATTTCATGCCACATTTACTATCATGGTCCCGTGGTACCTTGTATGACACTAGTGCATAATACGGGGTATTATATCTTGGACCGTGTTTGATCCCAAATTTCCAAATTTTGACGGAACTCATTTTCTTTGATTTGCTTACTCTTTCTCCTTCACGAATTTACTCATCACTTACTTGAAATAACATAATGCGTATAATCTCAAATTAATCTCATTCCCGAACTTACGGCGGTTAACTTACGACAAAACTTTAACATATGAAAATGCAGGATGTAACATCTCAATTCCGAGATTTTATCAATTTATTTATGGCGTACTTTCACATACGAAAACATGGGGTGTAACACTGAGACACTAGAAAATAGTAGTGCCAAAATGAAGAAAAATGATCCGGAATCAATCTGAAACACGCCCAAGCCCCTCGGGACCCCGTCCAAACATACCAACAAGTCCCATAACATAACATAGACTTAATCGAGGCCTCAAAACACACATAACAACATTGATACGATGAATTGCACCTCAAACCATACTTAAACGAACTTTGAACTTTCAATTCCATAACTCGTGCCGAAACATATCAAATCATCCCTGAATGAACCCAAATTTTGCACACAATTCCCGAATGACATGAAGAACCTATTCCAATTCCCGGAACCACAGTCCGAATCCGATATCCTCAAAGCCAACTTATGGTCAAACTTATGAACTTTACAAACCTTCAAATTTTCACTTTTTGCCAACTTGTGCCGAAACCTTCTAGAAACATCCAAATGCAAATCCAGGAATATTGCTGAGTCCAAAATCACCATCCGGACCTAACGGAACCCTCAAAACTCCGTTCCAGCATCAAATTCACAAAAAGTCAAACTTGGTCAACTCTTTCAACTTAAAGCTTCAACAATAAAATTCATTCTTCCAAACCAATTCCGAATAACCTTAAAACCAAAACCGATGATTCACACAAGTCTTAATACATCATACGAATCTACTCATGGCCGTAAACTATCGAGCTAAGTACAAATGCTCAAAACGACCGATTGGGTCATTACAGGTCGGGTATTACACTATACAGATCAAGAATTAAATTCGAAAGTAGAATTTTGAATTGCATAAGGATTGTGTAGAGTTAGTTCTTGAACCGGGGCATCAGGGACTAAATTCACATTTCGGATAACATATGCTAATTGCCTTTCTTGGTTATTATATGAGAATTATGAATGCATTCTTGTTGATTCTAACTTTATAGACATATGAGCATTATGTTAGCTTTAATAAGTGAGTAAGAACACGAAAGATTCTTATAAGCAATATTAACCATTTCAACCAATAAACCAGATTAAATAGTTAGTCAATTCAAGTGAAGAATGCAATAGGATTGTTAGATATACATAAAATTAGATTGTTTTCTTCGCATTGATAACATAAAAATCTGTTTGTCCTCTATTTGAAGTTCATTAGTTATTTTATTTTATTTTAATTAGTTCGAAGTTAAATATTTCAAGATTTAATCCGTGTTTACATAATTAGGATAGTATAATTTAGTTAATAGTTGATAACAAGTCCTCATGGTTCGATCGTCGACTTATAGTAAGTTTATTACTTGACGACTGTGTATACTTGTGTGTGCGTTTGACCGCAATAATTTTTTATGCTATTGCGGACATTTTGAATTAGCTATTTTTCTAGATTAGATTTTCACTTATTATCTTTTCAAGTTTTTTTTTAAAATTTAGTTTGATATTATTTATGTTAGTATGTCATCTTTGAATAAAAAGTGGCGGAATATAAGTATTCTTGCTTTTTACAATCCTTGTCCATATTGTGGTGGACCCCACTTATGGGGACAATACGAAAATATCCCAAGAGAAAGTGGTGAACACCATCTAAGTTTTATACTATTTATGATGACTATTGAAATAATTGTCCCAAGTGTTGTTATCCCACCTGGATCCCTTATCATGACGATTCTAACAATGCTTGTGAGTTTGAAAGGAGTAATGAGGGGAGGATGTGGAACATATTATGGATATTTAAAAGTAATTTATAAAGAAATATGGGGTCTAAATTACTGATGGGATGAGAAACTTTATTGAAGGAAGATGTGAGCTTGAACAAGAGATCAACAAATTTGTCAGTGTTATTCATGATTTTAAGGATAATTTGAATGCAACGGTTGATTCGTCTAACGCCCAACAAAATAGTCATGAGTTATGTGAAGCTGAAAAAGAGATTATAAGCCAAATTAAGGAGATAAAAATGAAAAGTCAACCATTTGGCCATATTTTTTTGGATGATGGTGATATTGAGAAAAATGCATTAGAATCATGTGAGGAAGTAGATAATGTTATATATGAGGGTGTAAATAATAATACAATTCTAGAGTTGGAATGCATTGTTCCTCATTCATATATTTTTTAATATTGTGTTTGGATGATGACATAGAAATCGAAAATCTTTGATCATCCAACTAATAATAAACAAAGTGATTACATTCTTGAATTTATCGTGCCAGAGAGACACAATTACATACCTCATCTGAAGGCCAGAAAGTGCGGAATGCGACATTGGTTGCTTGGTCCAGTTAAATTTGTCTCACCATCCCAGGAGCATAGCCGAGACCTTGAAGCTAAATTAGGGGCTTAATTAATAAGTTTGAGGAGGAGGCAAAAAGTGGTTCAAGGCGTGCCGTGACTATAAATTAGGTGCTTGTTGGGAGGCAACCTATCTTTATTGCCTTTTTATTTTGTTATGTTTTTATTGTGTTATTTTTATAATATTTATCATTGTTTTGTAGGATTATGAGCATGGAAAGCAAGACCTTAGGAAATGTGCAAAAATGATCTAAATGGTTAGAACTAAATGTGAGGTGCCCGCAGAAAAGGATCATACCTGGAGAAGTCTAAGTACCCCGTGAGCCGCTATTACTGTCATGGTTTTTTTCTGCTAGGGAGTTTCTTCTTCCACCCTCGTTATTTTTTGCTTTATTTACGCATTAGTGACACTTCTTTTTAAGTGTGGGATGGAGGAGTCTCTTTGGTTTGTAGTAGTATTATATTAGTATAATGTTAGTTTTTTTTAAAATTTTTCATATTTAGATAGCTTCTGGATTTTAGTTTACTTTCATAAATTCCATAGCTAGTAGTGTAGTACTCTAGCAGTAGTTTAGTAGCTTATTAAAAAAATAAGAAAAAGATTGGACTTTTCCCAATGATTGACCTCCTAGATAGTTTGTTTGAGGGATTAGAGTCTAAATAATACAAAATAAAATTAAAAACTAGATAAAAACAACAATATGTCTTATAGTTTTCCTTATTTAAATAATCATCCCCCGCAATTTTGTTTTGAGTCTTTTCCATGGGATGGAGTTTGAATCGGGTGAACATTTTTAATTTAGTGAGTAGATTAGGATTAAGGGAATCAAAGGAGGAAGAATTATGAGATTCCTAGGTGCCTTTGGATTGTTTTACAGTAGCGTATTAAGGCCTTGGCATGTATATCACCTTCCCTATGTTTCGAATTTTTTTTATGATGCCTTGATGATTTGGATATTATGTTTTGTGATGCCTATGGCTTGTTTTCTTGACTTATGCTCATTTTGTGTTTAATGCTTAATATCTCTTGGCTCCGTGAATACTTTCTTTGGTTTGAGAGTCGGAATGAGAATATTCTTAGTAAGTCATGTGCCATGTGGGATGAGATTTTATGTAGTCCATATTGTTGCATTTTTTCTAGAACTTATCTAGATTGTGAGTTGAAGCAAAATCCTAGGTGTTGCTCGATTTGCAAATATAAATTTTAGGCTTTTTGTGATGTTTTTAAGCTGGTTGCTTGTAACGATCCGACCAATTATTTTTAGCTTTAGCATGTCGTTTGGCGGTTTGAGACCTCTATTAACTTTATATTATGAATTATGACTCAGCAGGTGGACTTGGTTTTGACTTTCATTGGAGTTGATTTGAGAGAATAATTCTTAATTCAGAAGCTTTAAGTTGGAAGAGTTGACCAAGGATTGACTTATGAGTAAATAACATCGAAATCAGGATTTGAAGGTTCTTATAGGTTTGTACGGTGATTTCGGACTTAGTCATATGTTTGGATTGATCGGATGGTCCAAGAGCAGTTCAACGCGTATTATAGGAGTTTTACATTTTGAAGGTTCTTGAATTTGTTAGGTTTGACTTGGAGTGTAATATGATGTTATTGGACTCTGGATGGTGTTCAGGGACCTTGAATAGGTTCATTTAGTTTATTGGAACTTGTGTGTCGAGTTTGGTCGTGATCCGAGGTGTCTAAGTGTGATTCGCACACATTTAGCGAAGTTTGAAAGTTAAGAGAGGAATTTTGATCGTCGATTCTTGGTTTTGAAGTTATTCGTGGCGTTTCGAGCCCTTGGATAAGTTTGGTGTCACGCCCCGAACCTGGGGGGCGAGACCGTCACCCGGTGCCTCATCTATCCTTGTGTACCAACTTGCTACTAAGGGACTCTGAACATATAATGTCATACTTTCGTCATGGGGCCACATTGCAAGACAATTTGCGAAGCAAAATATAAAATTGAACGAAAACTACCGCTGACTAAACCTCAATATAAAGCTGGCCCGACAAGGTCAGCATAGCTACTACGACTGACAAACCAACAAAATATACCTACAAGCCCAACATACTGCACTAACTGACAGGATATGTCTACAAGCCTCTACTGCTAGATGTACTGTGATCAGAACAGGCCCTCGAACTACCCATAACCTATATACAGGATGTACACAAAACTCTAGACCCGACAACTCCGAAGGATATGGAGCTTATTGATAAAACTGACTCGGGGAGCACCTACTGAGGCGGTCTACCCGTCTGTCTGTCTGAACCTGCATGCATGACATGCAGCGTCCCCAAAAAAAGGGACGTCAGTACGAAATAACTGGGTGTCAAAGATAATCTGAAGATATGCTTACCTATTGATACTAACTCAAGTCTCTCAATATAGTAAGTAAAATAGTTTTTCGACCTTATAAGGCTCGGTATATATATATAACTGCTTTGCCGTAGTAGTCTTTCTCATAGGCGCTCGGCCATATTAGGCTCTGTATCTGGTCCAATTGGGCTCGCTCATAGGCACTCCGCCACAACAGGCTCAATATATAACTTACCATATGATCAGAGGTTTCCCCAATAGGGGCCTACCCACCGATTATAGATCGATGATGGTGAAAATACTGTAATATTGTATATATATATACAAAACCTCTTCTCTCCTGACTGGAAGGAAACAATACTCAATTGAATATAAAGTCCCGATAAGGGAGAATACTGTAACTTATGAGACTAGGATAATGTATATAAATTCGGGAGTATGAACTTCTCTTTATGCCTCGTTATCAAACACATGTAATTATGAGATCATGCCAAAATGAAGGAAGGGATTAGACTTAACATACATGGAGTAGGGAAAAATCTGTATGATATTCTTGAGAAGGATTACACCGTACTCCCTTAGAATTGCAAAATTCCTTTGTTATTATGCAGTGCATTTTTCTATGAATTCCTTTACTAATCCATGAACTGCCGTTGCTATTGTAATATGAAGTTTCACATAACTTTCAAAATTCCCCCACATTCGTTCCTTGTTTTGCCTTTCTGTGTAATTCCCTTACCAAAATGAATTTGATATCTATTGAAGATAAGTTAGAGACGACTAATATAAACTCCACTTCTTACGTGTTGGCAAGGGATGGATTAAGAATGTTGTACACGTGCCTCCTAATTTAATTGTCTAAAGGCAAGAGTCACTTAAATCTTCCTCCACTTGCTGTCACGTGGGGGGCTTTTTCCCCACCTACAATTATCCATAAATCCTTAATTACATGGTTAATCTCTGGTTAAATCAATAATTAACCAATTACCCATATAATTAAGAATAATCATAAATTACATAAAATACTACTCATTTTTAATACTCTTTATACATCATACTATCATGGTCATATGGTACTTTGTATGGTACTAGTCCATTAATATCGAGTATTATAGCTCGGACCGTATTTTATCCCAAATCGACAACCTTCAACGAAACTCATTTTCTTTGATTCGTTTACCCTTTTCTTTCACGACACATACTTATTTCTTGTTATGAATAGCATAAATACTTATAATATCAAGAAAATCTCATCCCCGAGTCTACGTCAATTAACTGAAGATGAAACTTTAACGTATGAAAACATGAGATGTAACATCATTCCCCTCTTAGAAACATTCACCCTCAAATGTTTATTCTTAGAGATTTTGGGAAAATTTTGCTAGAGTCTCCTCTGTACACTAGAATAAAACTAACATTTACGTAGCCAGAAAACATACTATAAATGCCACACCTGGCCAATGTCTACAAATAGTAACACTTGGCCTCACACAGTTGTCCATTATAAATTGTGAAAGTCAAAAATAAGAGTTTACCTGACGACCTACTAGCCTGAATAGAGCGGTGCTGAGGTATCCCACCTCGAGCCATATCTTCAGTTTGAAATAGGTGGGGATATTTAGACTTCATTTCTTCCACCGCTTCCCACGTCATCTTTCCACCTTCTTGCTTCTCCATAAAACTTTCACGAAGGCTATCTCCTTATTTTTTAGCTTGTGGATTTGTCGGTCTAGGATGGAAATCGGAATTTCCTCGTATGACAAGTCTTCCGTAATATGTACATCATCCGTGGGCACCACTCGGGTAGGATAACCAATGCACTTCCGTAGCACAGATACGTGAAAAATCGGATGGACGGGCTCCAATTCCGACAACAATTCTAACTCATAAGCTACTTGGCCCACACTACGAATGATCATATAATGCCCAATATACCGTGGTCTAAGCTTGACTTTATTTCCAAACCTCATCACGCCCTTCAAAGGCGACACTTTTACGAATACCCAATCATTAACCCCGAACTGTAAGTCTCGTCGCCGCACGTCAGAGTATGACTTCTGGCGACTCTGAGCTGTCAACAGTCGCTCCCGGATAAGCTTTACATTTTATATGTCCTGCTGAACTAGGTCTGGTCCATGTAACCTAGATTCTCCAACATCAAACCACCATGTAGGAGATCTGCACTTAAACCCATACAAAGCCTCGTATGGAGCCATCTGGATACTGGAGTGGTAACTGTTATAATATGCAAACTCGATAAGAGGTAGAAGTTCATCCCAACTTCTTTTAAAATCCAACACACATGCTCGTAACATATCCTCGAGTGTCTGAATTGTGCGCTCGGCTTGTCCATTAGTCTGTGGATGAAAAGCTGTGCTGAGATTCACCCGAGTCCCTAGACCTCCCTGAAATGACCTCCAAAAATATCTTGTAAACTGGGCCCCACAGTCAGATATAATAGATACTGGTACCTCGTGTAGCCGCACTATCTCCTTAATATATAACTTTGCATAGTCTTCTACTGTATATGTAGATCTAACCAGTAGGAAATGAGCTGATTTCGTGAGCCTATCAATTATAACCTATATGGAATCGTACTTATAATGAGAACGAGGTAAACCCGTGATAAAGTCCATGTTTATCACCTCCCATTTCCACGTGGGGATCTCTATAGTCTGCATTAGCCCTTAGGGCTTCTGATGCTCTACCTTCACCTGCTGGCAACTAGGACACTGAGCGACAAACTCAGCTATGTTCTTCTTCATATCGTTCCACCAGTACACATCCTTAATGTCATGGTAAATCTTCGTCGAACCAGGATGAATGGAGTACCATGAATAATCTGCCTCTGACATAATCCTGTCTCGTAGCCCTGCTACATCTGGATCACACAGACGACCCCTATATATGAGAACTCCATCTCTCTTGAGCTCTAAAACGGCTTCTTCTACTGCGGAACTCGCTCTCTCAACTCGACCAACTCTAGGTCCTCGTACTGCCTCCCCTTTACTTCAACTATGAGAGATGATTTTGCAGTATTTAGGAGTACAACTCCACCATTGCCAGAGTCTACTAACCAAACCCCCAAACAAGCCAATTGATGTATCTCTCTAGTTAATTGTCTTTTCTTGGCCTCTAAATATGCTAAGCTACCCATAGATCGGCGACCTAAGGCATATGCTACCACATTAGCTTTGCCTGGATGGTAGAGAATGTTAACATTGTAATCTTTCAATAACTCAAGCCATCTCCTTTTTCGCAAATTCAATTCTTTCTGCTTGAAGATATATTGCAGGCTTTTATGACCTGTAAATACATCAACATGAACACCATATAAATAATGCCACCATATCTTAAGTGCATGGACAACTGTAGCTAATTCAAGGTTGTGGGTCGGATAATTCTGCTTGTGCTTCCTTAGCTGCCTTGAAGCATACGCAATTACTTTCCCATGTTGCATCAGGACACATCCTAACCCGACACATGAGGCATCACAATACATGGTATAACCATCTGGACCCTATATAAGTGCTAGAACTGGCGCTGAGGTCAACTTGTTCTTAAGCTCTTGGAAACTCTGCTCGTAAGCCTCTGTTCACTAAAACTTAGTTTCTTTCTGCGCAACTTTGTCAATAGTGTCGAAAGGGATGAAAAACCCTCTACAAACCTCCGGTAGTATCCTTCTAAGCCTAGAAAGCTACGAACCTATGTCAGAGTGGTAGGTCCAGGCCAGGATTTCACAGCCTCAATCTTCTGATTATCTACCTTTATACCTCCATCGGATACAATGTGACCCAAGAATGCTACAGACTTCAACCAGAACTCACATTTAGAAAACTTAAACTTAGCATATAATTTACTATCACAGAGGTTTTAGAGCACCGCTCGCAGGTGGTCTGCATGCTCATCCTAGGAACGTGAATAAACTAGAATATCATCAATAAATACTCTCATGAATAGATCTAAAAATGGATGGAATAGGCTATTCATCAAGTCCAAGAACACGAAAGGTGCATTCGTCAACCCGAAGGACATGACAAGGAACTCGAACTGGCCATATCGAGTCATGAAGGATGTCATGGAAATATCTTTCTCCGAACTCTAACCTGGTGGTACCCCGACCTCAAATCTATCTTTGAAAAGCATCTAGATCCGTGAAACTAATCAAATAAGACATCTATCCTTGGAAGTGGACACTTATTCTTAATATTTACCTTGTTCAGTTACATATAATCGATACACATCCTTAGTGAGCCATCTTTCTTCCGTACAAGCAGTGCCGCTGCACCCTAAGGTGAGTACTGGGCCAGATAAAACCTTTCTTCAGCAAATCTTTTAACTGCTCCTTCAACTCCTTCCGTTCGGCAGGTGCCATTCTATACGGAGCGATGGATATTGGTTGAGTTTCTGGAAGCAAATCGATGCCAAAATCAATCTCTCGCTCTGGAGGAATACCTGGAAGTTCATCTTGAAATACATCTGCATACTCTTTGACTATTGGAATATACTGAAGTGTAGGTATCTCAACATCTGCATCTCTAACTCGCACAATATGATAAATGCACCCTTTTGCGATCATTTTCCTCGCCTTCAGATAGAAAATAAATCTACCTCTGGGTGTCGCTGTATTACCTACCCATTCAAGGACTGGCTCACCCAGAAAATGAAATCTGGCTATCTTTGCTCGACAATCAACTGTGGCATAACAAGCTACCAACCAGTCCACGCCCATGATAGCATCAAAATCCAACATCTCTAGATCAACTAGGTCAGCTGAGGTCTGACGACTACAAACTGTCACCGTACAACCTCGGTAAACCTGTCTAGCAATAATCGATTCTCCAACCGATGAAGATACCACAAAAGGATCACTTAGTATTTCAGGCACTATACCAAACTTCCCCACGACAAAGGGGGTAATACATGATAAAGTAGATCCTGGGTCTATCAAGGCATAAGCATCGTGAGAGAAAATGGTCAACATACCTGTCACAACATCGGGTGAAGACTCCTGGTCCTGTCGACCCGCTAAAACATAGCTACGATTGGTTACCACCTGAACTGGAACCTCTACCTCTGCCTCGACCTCTACCACCTGAAGACTAAGACTTGTGCCCCGAAGGATGCACACACATAGAAGATCCTGTTATTAAACTCGCTGGTTGTGCCATACCCCCAGAATCTTTATTTGGGCAATCTCGCATCATATGCCCCAGACATCCATATGTATAACAAGAATCAGAACTGGGTCAGCATTGGCCAAGTGTCCTCTACTAGAAATGTCACACCGTGGCAGAAATGACCATGTCTGCCCTGAACCTCGGTGTCACTGCAAACCTAATGCTATGAGCTCTCACCTGGTCCTGACTGAGTATAACGGTCATACTTGTAACCCTGTAACTGAGGTGGTGGAGGCCGTCTGAAGTACTGGGGTCTATAACTACCCTGGACCTGGAAAATTTCATCCTCTTATGCTTTCCTGACTCAGTCCATTATGTACACTGCTGTCGACGCCTACCCCTTTCTATATTCTGGGAAAATACCTGAATCCAGGAGATATCCATACTATCCTGTAGTGCAACGGTGCCACATGCCTTGGTCAACTTTAGGGCCAACCCTACTATAAACCTCTGGATCCTGTCCTGTATAGTAGCAACTATGAATGTTGCATATCGGGCCAATGAGTCAAAATGGAGACTATACTCTCCACCACTCATATTGCCCTGCTTGAGGTCTAGAGAGTGATCGACTCGAGCCTGTCAGATCTCCCGCAGTAAGTACTGGTCAAGGAAGGCATCTGAAAAATTCTCCCAAATAGCTGGAGATGTATCACGTCCCCTAGACCTCTTCCTTCCCCCGTACCAAAGGTAGGCTATATCCTGGAGTCAAAAAACTGCTAGCTTAACTACCTCTTTCTCCGTGGCATGCATAACTGAAAGATCCTGTGAAGCTGATATATGAAGTCCTACAGGTCCTCCCTCTGATCTATCCCCGTGAACTCTGGGGGACTCAAAGAAATAAACTCTCGAACCCTTGAAACCCCAGACCCCTCAAAAGATCCTGCACTAGCGGGTGCCCTAGCATGTTGTTGGGTAGATACTAACTGTGTCAACAAATGCACCGCACTCCTCAAGTCCTGATCTGATTGAAGCGGAGGGAGAACTGAATGTGCGGTCTCCCTAGGAATCTCCTCAGGTGGTGGAGGAGCCGGTAATGGCTGAGTAGGGGTCTCTCTCTAGGCCTCAGATTGGGCCCCATCTACTGGGGGTACCCTGATTGTCCCCTGACCTACTGATTTATCTCTCCTCTGACTAGCCGAAGTCTTCCTAGTGACCGTCATTTTTGCAAGCAAATACCATCACGTAACTTTAACTCAAATTTCCAATAACTCAGTTCTACAACACGATTTCAAATAACTCAGTTCTCAAATTTCCAATGACTTAAATTTCAAATAACCGCTGACTAAACATCAATATAAAGCTGGGCCGACAAGGCCGTCATAGTTACTATGGCTGACAAACCAACAAAATATATATACAAGGCCTACAAGCCCAACATACTGCACTAATTGATAGGACATGTCTACAAGCCTCTACTGCTGGACGTATTGTGATCATAATAGGGCCCCGAACTACCCATAATATATATATATATATATATATATATACAGGATGTACAAAAATTTCTAGACTCAACAACTCTGAAGGACGTGGAGCTTATCGATAAATCTCAACTCGGGCAACACCTACTGAGGAGGTCTACCCGTCTGTCTGTCTGAACCTGCACGTATGAAATGCAGCATCCCCAGAAAAAGGGACGTCAGTACGAAATGATGTACCGAGTATGCAAGGCAGTAAAATAACTTAAAACTGAAACTGAACTGATAATATAATACTGAAGTAACTGGGAGTCAAAGATAATCTGAAGATATGCTTACCTACTGATAGTGACTCAACTCTCTCAATATAGTAAGTAAAATAGCTGTCCAGCCCTATAAGGCTCGGTATATATATATATATATATATATATATATATATATATATATATATAACTGCTCTGTCGTAGTAGGCTCGCTCGTAGGTGCTTGGCCATACTAGGCTCTGTATCTGGGCCAACTGGGCTCGTTCATAGGCGCTCGGCCACAACATGCTCGGTATATAACTTACCATCTGATAAGAGGTTACCCAATAGGGGCCTGCCCACCGATTATAGCTCGATGGTGGTGAAAATACTGTAATAGTATGTGTGTATATATATATATATATATATATATACACACAAAACCTCTTCTCTCTTGACTGGAAGGAAACAATACTCAATTGAATATAAAGTCGCGATAAGGGAAAATAATGTAAATTAAGACTAAGATAATGTATATAAATTTGAGAGTATGAATATCTCTTTATGCCTCGTTATCAAACACATATAATTACGAGATCATGCCAAAATAAAGGAAGGACTTAGCCTTAACATACCTGGAGTAGGAAAAATCTGTATGATATTCTTGAGAAGGATTGCACCGTACTCCCTTAGAATTGCAAAATCCCGTTGTTATTACGCAATGCAATTTTGTATGAATTCCTTTACTAGTCCAAGAACTTCCGTTGCTATTGTAATACAAAGTTTCATATAAATTTCAAAATTTCCTCACATTCGTTCCTTGTTTGCCTTTATGTATAATTCCCTTACCAAAATGAATTTGATATCCATCGAAGATAAGCCAGAGATGACTAATATAAACTACACTTCTTACGTGTTGGCAAGGGATGGCTTAAGAATGTTGTCAGCGTGCCTCCTAATTTAATTGTCTAAAGGCAAAAGTCACTTAAATCTTCCTCCACTTGCTGCCATGTGGGGGCTTTGTCCCCACCTACAATTATCCATAAATCCTTAATTACATGATTAATCTCCCGTTAAACCAATAATTAACCAATTACCCACATAATTAAGAATTATCTCAAATTACTTAAAATACTACACATTTCTAATACACTTTATACATCTATTATCATGGTCATATGGTACTTTGTATGGTACTAGTCAATACATATCGGGTATTATAGCTCCTGACAGTATTTTATCCCAAATCGACAACCTTCAACGAAACTCATTTTCTTTGATTCGTTTGACCTTTTTCTTTCACGACACATACTTATTGCTTTTTGTAAATAGCATAATGCTTATAATATCAAGAAAATCTCATCCCCGAGTCTACATCAATTAACTGAAGACAAAACTTTAACGTATGAAAACGCGAGATGTAACATTTGGATAAAGTGTTGGAATAGTTTGTATGATTGGACGTGGTCTCGGGGCCTCAAGTGTATTTCGGGGTAGTTTTGGACCATGTTGGAGTGTTTTGCTGTTGCTGGTTGCTGGTTTTGATTTTGTTCTTCGCGAACACGGTAGGAAGCATGGGATCACGAAGAAGGATTTGGGATGGAGGTCGATTGTGCTTCGCGTTCACGATTGATGAGTTGCGTCCATGAAGGCTTGGGAGGTGCTACGTGTTCGTGAATAAGCACCTGGGACTGGAGGCTTGTCCTTCGCGTTCACGAAGGCAGGGTCAAGTTCATGGAAGACTGGTCTGGTAAGGCATCATGTTCGAGGGCCTCGTCTCGCGATTGCGAGGAGGATTTTTGGGCAGATGTTTAGTTGGGCTTCACGAATGCAAGGCACATGCCACGTTCGTGAAGGGTAATCCCTAGGCAAACGTTATAAGTTGGAATTTCGCATTTCTTCTCATTTTGCATTTGGGATCAATTAGATCCAATTTTGGAGAGATTTTAAGGGCCATTTCACCCACCTATTGAGGTTAAGTGTTTCTAGCCTGTTTTTAATTATCATACATGAATATGTATGAATTTAGACTTGTAATTTAGGTAGAAAAATGTTGGATTTTTGGAAGATGACCTAGAATGACATTTTTGAGTTTTGACTAAGAAATTGGGTAGGAATTTGGAATAAATTATATATTTGAGTTCGTGGTGCTATAGGTAATATTTATCTTAAAGAATTCTCAAAATCTAGGCACGTGGGCCCATAGTTTGACTTTCGTGTGGGGTTGAGGAATTATTTTTAATTGTTAAATTATGACTTTGAGTATATTTTGATTGGTTTGCACGTTCTCTGGGTAGTTATGGATCTTTTGGCATTTTTTTGAGGTGTTTGAGAGGCGTTGGAGCTGATGTCAAATTCCGGAGCAAGTTAAATCTCATGTCTAACATTGTAAGAGGGAAATTACCCTGTAGTTTCTATACATGCTACATGCTATGTGTTATGGGAGCTACGCACGTATGAGGTGACAAGCGTCCGTGTGTGTGTTAGGCTCTTGATTATGTCCCGGTAGACTTGGACTGTCACCATATTTTTAACTATACTTCTTGAGTTATTCTTGTCTATTTAAATATTTTAATTTAAATATTAGCCTAAGACTAGATTTGCATAGAGTATCGAGCTTTACTATTCCAGAAACTTGGCGCGCTACATTATTAGCCGCGAAAATTATACTTTCTCTTACGGATTACCCTCGCATTGTACTTATTTTTCTGAAAGTTTCTTGATTCCATAACTCGCACATATATTAGCAAGTTAGGTTGATGTTCCATCAAATGTTTCACTAATCTTATGGGATCGGGTTGAACGCCTCAACACTACTCTTATAGGAACGGGTCGTAGCATCGGCAATATTATGAGAAACATCTATGGATCTGGTCGTACGACCTTGGTAGTATCATGTAACACACTCTCATAGGAGCGGGCCATTCACCTCAGCAGGATTATGAAATATATATATATATATAGGGTTGCTCGTCTCCGTAGTTCTATGGAACATTATGGGATAAGACCTTTCTTTTCGACAGACTTGTGCATAATATTCGATAGGGAGTTAGTGTACATATGAGTTGTCCTGACTTGAGATTTGACATTGTATTGGATATTGGCTATCCTTGCTTCCTTCGAGGCATTTATAGCACATGAGAATTCCGTAATTATTGTTATGTTGAGAATCATGTTATTTATATTTTATTTGTTTTGTTTCCACTTGTTGTGTTTATTACATGTCTACTTTTATGCACATTATTATTGGACCATTGGTAAATGTTGATGTCGACCCTCGTCACTGCTTCTTCGTGCTTACTGTTGGTGGCCAATTCTGACCCTCCCTTTTAAAATTAATTTATTTATACTTAATAATTTACATTAGATATTTTCAAAATATTTTCCAGTAATGAATGTTTTTTTTACAAATTAACCAAGCGTTAGTTTTAAAATTAATCATATAGTATTAACATTGTGTAATTACAAATATATTTACAATTTTAAGATTATTAAGATAATTCTTATATATACATTATATAGGTTCTATAATTAATTTGATAAATTACTCTTTAATTTCTAGTTAATTATATTACTACGTAAAATTCAAAATTAGTGCTACAATTTAGGACAATGAAGTAGTTTTCACAAATAATTAATTTAAAATAATTAGTAGTATATTATAATTTTAATTTTAATAACATTTATTGAGAACTATTAGGTTTATTTAAATTAAATTCAAAAGGGGTTAAAAGACCAAAATGCCACAATTACAATTCTTGAATCAAAGGTAAAATAACCATTTTTTAAATTAATCTTGGCCCAATTGACAAGCCCGTCCGAAGTACACCCAACCCAAACACACATCTCTTTCCACCATGGCAATCCAAGTGACTCTATTTTCACCAATCAATGGTTGCTATGTCACATCTCTCCCGCCCTCATATAAGAAACACAAATGATTTGAGCCAAAGATCCAAACCATTGACGACCCACGTTATTTCCCATTTTTCTCTTTTAGTTCTAACATGTTACCAGATATTATTTCAACCGTTGGATCACGTGGGTCGTAATCATTTGTATTCTTTGGCTCTGACCTAACGGCCTCTCTTTCCCCTTATGTTCTTTCAAATCGAACCATGCATGAAGATTTTCTCTAAGCCCATCATTATTATTCGTCGTTTAGAGGTCTGACGAAATGACCTCTGGACAATGAATCTTTGACCGATGGATTTTTGCGTTCAACGGTCGATTTTCTATATCCAGGTAAACTCCTCGGTATTTTCCCTATGTTTTATCTCATTTCACATCTACTTCTCTATCATCACTCGACTATCGTCATCTTTCACTATCTGATTTGAATCTGTTGAAACCCTAAGGCATTGAATGCACTACAAGTATAGGCTTCAATGCTCTACCTAACAGAACTAAAAGTGAGATGAATCCAGTGATAACCATGACTGAGATAAATCTAAAGGTGCTTAAGTTTATATCATCTACCCTTTGAATCCTAAACATGAATTTCTAAGTGTTTATATATTTCTCTTCTCTACACTTATGTTAGTTACACTGTGAAGACCATTTCTGGTTTGTCACTATGACATTCTCATGATCTCATCTAGTTATGGTCGCATCCGTTGACCTGGTTTTATTTGAAATGATCTGTCTTCTTTTAATGAATCTTTACTATACATTTTGTTGAGGTTCAACTATCTTCCTCTTCATAGAACAAGTCATGATCATGTTTTGTTACAGCCAGCTAGTAATTGCAGCATAATTGAACTTGGTTATTTCTTGACTGATTAGCACCTTTAGCAGAAAATTCAACTCAAAACCTATTTAGCATAGTATTTCCTTGCCTTTAATCTCTTTGAACTACTGTTGGTTCTCGCAAAGCTTTTATGCATCTACCATTAGGCTATCTTCCATAAAAGTGGGACTAGGTTATTCTATATTAACCAGGTGATAACTTTTTAAAGCTTAGGGATGACTACTTCATATGTGGATACTAAACTAGATTTATGTCTTAGTAAAACTTGTTTTAATACAATGCTTCTCTTTAACTCCTTCTATCCGTGACATGTTTAACTTGATCATGAATGAGCAAAGCTCCCCTGTCCATATGAAGTTATTACTTCACTTGAAGTGTTCATGTAACTAACTAGGAATTTCATGTTCCTATTTGATTCCTGATTTCATGCCTTGTCCAAAACCACCCCAATCCTTTCCCTACTGTTAATTTGAAACCAAATCCGATCCTTAGATCTTATAAGCACCTTTGCTGATGCTATCTGAACATGATGATTTATTTGAAACTAACAGTATTAGGAGCATGACTCTGTTGAAGTCTTTATGGATTCCATGTTTAATCTGTAAACTTGCAGACCTATTGAGAAATTTGATCTTGTCCCAGTATCTTTGATAACCTCTATAAAATGGTTAGCTATGACTGTATTGGCTGAATCTTCATTGATGACTTTTAAGGTGTTAAAAATAGTATTGTCCACCTATGTATGTGCTAGAAGCAGACCAACTAGTTCACAGTTGGTTTGCCAGAAGCAGCAACATTTTGTGTCTGTTGTATTGTTGCACATATGACCCTATATAGCTTGCCTTTCCTTTGAGCGTGATCTTCTATAATGAATAGACCTTTTATATCATGCTTGTGCTGTTTCTGCTCCTCACATATGTGCGTTTGAAAGTCAAACCTTTAAATTTACTTGATATGTATTTTGTTTGGTATCAAATGCAGACTGTATCATATTATGTTGTTCTATTAGGATGGAAAGTATATTTTGTGGCAAGCAATGCTATAACATTTAGTTCACATTGAAAAGGCCTTATTAGCATTTAAAACCATAAGAAAAACATGTTAGTGTTCGAGAGTATTTAGGAGTGTAGTTTTCCGAGTAGAACTACCACATTAATATGTTTTCCCACATTATTTGAATTATTGATAACTTTCTTATTCCTGTTGTTTGTCTATATACATTTCATGCATGTATTGAATATGTTGAGAATGTGGGATATACGTCTAATGACCTTCTTTCTTTTTGGGCATCTATAAATTTGGGCCTACTGAATTCCTAAGGAACTCAGGCCCAAACCAACATTGTTGCATTTTGTGGAGGATCAAGTCAGCTATAGCCATACCTCTCAATTTCTTGGCCTACCTTCTTGAGACCCAACCATCAGAGTCCAGTCTTCTCTCCCTTATTTCTTTCGTTACTATTCGTTGCTTCGATAGCCTAGTTTTCTGCTTTATTAATTTCGCCTACTGCCTTTGTCGTTTTACCATATTTCTTTATCATGTATTTAACACTCATATATGAGATCTTGTACTTTACCTTTATGCTTTAGTATCACGTAAAACATATGCAAGTAGGATTTAAAATATAATCAGTTAGTTATTAATACTCACCCCGCTAATGATAGTTTATTCATCTTGTTCACTCACCTCTCTTAAAAGATTTTGAAGCCCAGACTCTAACAAAAACAGCAGTACCGCTTTCAGAAAAGTAATCAGAAAGAATTGCCGGTTTATTAACAAGAAGTGAAATCAGATTTTTTATAAAAATGGTAAGGTGTTGTCACCCAAATGAGTTCTCAAAGATTTATCGTCTTCAGAATTTTTAAACCAAGGTGCATTTAGAATCACTTTCTTACAAACATCTTTTAAAATTATACAAGCATCTATTCTCTAAGTTAATTACTTCCATAACTTAATAATTACAAGCCTTAAGAAATATGGAGTACTTTCAGAACTTTTTAACCTTCCATAACTCTTCTATAAACTCACATCCATGTTAATACTTACATCCCTTATATATACACTCCCTTTAATAAATAGTAAGCCATGCCTTAGTAGTACTTAATCATAGTATAAATAACCGGTTCCTTAAAATTAGTCTAAGTCCTATGGAGCTACCTTAGGTAGATTTTAAGGGGTGCCTAACACCTTCTCCTTAGAAGAACAAGAATCCTAATCCATAATCTCACCGGTTTGCGAACCTATAAGGAATACGACTAGTATTTAAATAGGTACCCTAGTATACCTTTAAATATTAGGTGGAGACTCTCTTTTCAACAACAATAGAGAAATCACAAGTTGAATCCTGTCTTGACTAATGAAAAATAGGGTGCAACAACATGGCAATCTGCTGGGCACTTCAAACTTAGAGTCTGACCTTAGCAAAATTAGACTAATTTGGCACCTAGATTTATTTATACATTGCTTTAAATATAGATAAATTGCAATAACATGCTTACCTTCTTTATTTGCTTTTAATAATTATCATGCTTGTTGCTGCTACACTCTTGTCTATTATTGCTTTATATACACTGTCATCACATTTCTTACAATCAAGCCCTGGCTGTACACTATCACACACAATGACACACGATGGTTGTCTTTTACGGCCCTCCGAACCTTCTTTTCAAAACTTTCTAGTTTAGAGAATGGCTTTGTCAGTTCAACTGACATAACTTCTAGCAGCCTTCAGTCCGATTCAAAAGTAAGAAACACTCAACTCTAGTAAAATAGATCATATTTCATTAACCTTAGGTGAGTCGGTATTTGGCACCGACATACAATTAGAAAGCCACCATAATGTCAACGGGTCATGCACCCAATGACATAACTTCTGTGGAAAGACAAACAAACCTGATAAGACATTAAAGATCCAAATCAAATACTTACCCAAACATATTCTTTGACCCACCTCAGAAAATTGAAATCAACCGAAACATCCCTGAAATCACCATGGTAATGGGAGCACCATATAAGTTGAAACAGTGGTGGAAGATAATTCGTTGGGAACACAGAAATGAGGTTCGGACGCACCTGGAGGCATTAACTGCATTGATGAACATCCGAGCAGACAAGGTGCTCCCTCGTCTGTTGTTAGAATTTTGGGATCTGGCTAAGGTGATGTTCAATTTTTCCGACTGTGAGTTAGTACCGCATTGAAAGAAGTCACAAGTTTCACGGAGATGTCGTTTGATGGAAGATAGCCAGTATTGCTAGTTACTATGCCCAGTTATCGGTTCCTGGATGCCTTAGGCCTTGCCAACAATAGGAGTCTCAGAAGTATCAAGGATGGATGGATGAGCCTCGACTAACTGTTCGAAATATTTGGACATAGTGAAATCTATGAATGGTATTCAGGGGAGATTCAATGTGACCAAGCAACGTGGGAGAGTCTTAGGCCTATGACATTCGTAATCGCACTTTTGGGACTATTGGTTTTCCAGCAGCGAATTGACCGTATCAACATCAACTTGATACCAGTGGTTCTAGAAACCTTCCGTATCTTTAAGCTACTTTGGTACCGATGGTGTTGGCTGAGATTGTGATAGCTCTGTTTTGCATATGCACGAGGGTATGATTTCTTTAAAGGTTGTAACTTGGTGCTTTAAATCTGGGCTACTGAATATTTCTTCTAGGGAGAGGCCACCATCGACTACTTCGTGGGCGTCAACAATATGATCATCAACCACAATGAAAGAATGAGACATTGGGTCTCCCCACATGGGCAAGAAGAATGAAGGGAAACACGGACCAATCTGGCTGGAGAACAGATCAACTGGAATCTCTCTTGGTTAGGTGGGAGGGTAATCTTGAGGAATCCTCAGAAATACTTCATTGATTTAATCTGGAAGGCATTCAACCATACTCACCCCTGCGGGTCCTCAGACAGTTCAGGATGATCCAAGATGTGCCTCTGTGGACAAGAAAAGCGCTATATGAGGATGAGTACAATGGACATATCCCAGTTACCAGGATAAGAAGGCTGTAAGAAGAGTGGAATGACCTGGTAACAATGCCTATGGATCAAAACTCGTGGTGTACTCCTGAGTATTATGCCTGGATTAATGAAGAAGAATAACTGGCCCGACCAAGCAGAAAAGGTATAGCTTGGATAGAGGATGCAGTGGTTGCTTTGTAGATTTACCATGAGATCATGCCATATTACCTGTTGACCACTTCAATGGACCGTTAGGTGGTCTCCGAATCCACTGACCACATGTTGCCACCTGCAGAAGATGATGACCGGGTAGTGGAGTGAATCCAGATAGACAATAGAATAGAGCCAAAAGAACATTTAGATGAAGTGTCTGAATTCAATAATGATGAGGAGTATTTTGAGGAAGACGTGGAGGATGATCCGAAAGAGGAGCCAAAAGAAGAGAAGGAAAGGGGAAACGACTCAGGGGATGGTTGTTAGAGTTGGTTGATTTCCCCTCTATCCTACTTTATACCCTTATTATTAGTTTTCTTTTTCACTTTCCAAAAGGCCAAGTTGTCCAAGCCCATGCAATTCTATGAAACAGTGATGTAATCCTTGTTCCCACTTGTATCAGTCCAAATTATCAATTAAAACAAATTGCTTCATATCTAAATGTGTTAAGTATAAATGTATGTCAAATATCTACGAGTTAGGCCTACTTCCGGCAATGAGAGGTTCCCGCAAATTTTAGTAACGTGCTAGCTATAATGCACAAATTATTTTCTCTGTATGATTTCTTGATCGTAAAAATGAAGAATCTGACTTTTGTTCCTTTTTATTTTCTTTATTCTTATTTTTCTTTTGCTTTATTATTATCCCCAAAAATAAAGAAGGTTGGTTTGTGTCGACCAAAACTAGCGGAACCACCATACAATCTAAGGTCAAAAGGAAAGATGTTAGCCGCAGAAGATCCAACTGAGCATGCTCTGGTCATAGCCGACAGCCCGAGGCAATCGAGGCAAAAAACAACACTAAGAATGATGAACACATGGCCAGGATGGCCCAGGAAATTGAGTCCTTAAGGGAGGAGGTACATCATATCAGAGAAATGGCGCACCTGGCTGTGACAACACTTTCTCAACCACATTGATTCTATTCTTTGGATTCACTCCCTGACCACTATCTTTCCACATCACGCTAAAACACCAACACCTTTCCTTCAAATCCCACCACTCAAATCTCACCTCTGGTGACCCCGACTAACCCATAAATCCCTCTATCCGCACTCCTTACGTCCCACAATACACCCAGATATCACAAAACCCACGTATCACTACCAATGCAACTACCCTTCCTCGTGACGGGGTCACTTTTACTACCAACCAGCACATACCTGTGGCACATGCCGCCACCTATAAGCGGTACATTCCCCATGCATATGCCATTTTTGAACCCACCTTTATAGCACCTGTCACGGTCAGGGTAGTATCTGAGCAGTTACAGATGTTGAGAAGGCAAATGAAGAGCCTCCAAGTTGCCCGGGGAAGTGAAATTTTGGTCTACGAGGATCTGTGTATTTATCTAGATGTGGATATGCCAACAGGATACAAACCGCCAAAGTTCAACATCTTCGATGAGACGGTGGACCCTCATGCACATTTGAGGGCATATTGTGACAAGTTAGTCGGAGTGGGGAGGAACGAGAAGCTGAAGATGAAGTTATTTATAAGAAGTTTGACGGGCGAAACACTCATATGGTATACTTGACAGCATCTGAGAAATTGGAAAACTTTACAAGATATGGCGGAGAATTTCATGAATAATTTTTTATTCTATATAGACATCACTCATGATCGATTCGCATTGGTGAACCTGTAGAAAAATGTCACGACCCCAAATTCACTAGTCGTGATGGCACCTAACCCAACCCGCTAGGTAAGCCAACTAGTAACTATCCAATTCCAATGATATTAACAAGACAAATAAACGATAGTATTTTACTGAATTTTATACATTTCCCAAGGATTGGTAGTACAAATCAGGAACTTCTAAGAATAGAGTTTACAAAGCTGAAATAAAATAAATACATAGTCTGTTTGAAAAGTACATAAACAGAGTTTTATAGATCTAAAGCTACCACGAACAGGGGGAAACTATAACCGGGACGCAGGTACATCTTCAATCCAGCTCCCATCGAACACAACAACATCATCAACCAACATCTGCACGCAAAGTGCATAACTGTAGTATGAGTACAACCGACCACATGTATATAGTAAGTAACAGACTTAACCTTAGTTTGAAAGCAGTGACGAGCTAACACAAGGTCGGGACCAATACCAAAATCCCACAACAGTTCATAACAACATAAATACAAGTATAAAAGAGGTATCTCAAAAGTAAAAATGCTCAGCTTGTTCACAGTTCCAGAAAATGGTCATGCTTTTCAAGTATCTCAGTGAAAATTCAAATCTTTTACCGAAAATTCCAAGAATACGAGTAAGTTTGAAAACTGTAATTTTCCAAATATCCTTTCCACAATAAATATAGATGTTTCATTTTCTTTCCAGATAACAAGTGTAAAATACCTCTCTATGCCCACATATCAATGTGTGTAAAAAGTCATGAATGACGTGATACCGCATAGCATGAGGAAAAATGCATCTCTATGCTTGTATGTCATGTATGCATGTAAATGCCATGTATCTCAGAGAAGAATCATGTACCCACACTCTCAGGGTACTCAATCTCATTGTCTCACACTTTTCACTCATCATGCTCAATCACTCGGTACTGTATATGGCCTATACGACCTAGGGAAGATACATCTTGGAATATATACATCACTGACCATGAGTTAATCAGTACCAAGGAAGTCCAATCTGGCCCCGTGTAGAAGATCCATCTCTAGGTATATAAATGCTTCGGACAAGATCCATGTCTAGGGAAGATCCATCCCTCCATATAATCAATCACGCTCATTGGGGGTGTACAGACTCCGGAGGGGCTCCTACAGTCCAAGCGCTATAATCCGCACGGACAACTCACGTGTTGCACGAACAACTCACGTGCTATAATATCAATATCTGGATCTGCACGGGCAACTCACGTGCTGCACGAACAACTCGCATGCTATAGTATCAATATCCTTGAGAACAGCCCCCCAACCTCACTCAATCATTAATCTGTCCAGTCTCACTCACGGGCTCACAATATCATGAAACTAGCGCGACAACAATGATATGATGTATCAATAAATAACAACTGAGGCTGAGATATGATATGGATGCATGAATAGGACTGAGTACGAAATATCAATGAAATCAGTGAAATGACAGCAAGAAACAACCACTATTGACAGCTCATTTACTTTATCGCATGGTGAAAACACAGATATTAACAAAATAGGACTACTATATAGTGCCATGGAAACATCAGAGTCCCAATTCTCTTAGTGCACGCCCATATGCTCGTCAACTAGCATGTGCGCCACCTCAATACCAATCACATAACACGTATTACGGGGTTTCATACCCTCAACACTAAGTTTATAAGAGTTACTTACCTTGAACGAGCCAATACTAATGCTGAGCAAGCCAAGCGATGCTCCAAAGATGCCACCCGCAAATACCGACCTTCGAACGTCTTGAAGCTAGCCAAAAGAAACTCATATATATCAAACAATGCCAAAGGAAACAAACCTAATTGATAGTGGTCGAATCTTTAATCAAAATCCCAAAATCGACCAAAACGTCAAACTCGACCCCGCACCTCGGAATCAGACAAAACTCACAAAATACATTAACCCATTCAATTACGAGTCTACCATACAAGTTTCATCCAAATCCGACTTCAAATCGATGTTCAAAATTCAAAAATTCACTTTATGAAATTTTAGACAAAACCCCCTAATTTCACCTTGAAATCATCAATCTAATGCCAAAAATGAAGATGGATTCATGAAATATAACCAAAATTGAGTATAGAACACTTACCCCAATCCATATGGTGAAACTCGCCTCCAAAGATTGCCCAAATCCGAGCTCCCCAACTCAAAATATGTTAAATGAACAAAACCCTCCATTTAACACTGTTCTGCCTCGTTTGTTATGACAAACGATCTTAAAAATCACATTTGATGCCTCCCATAGATTTCTTGTGAACATCTAGTCAAGTTAGGCTCTTGAATCACTCAATTTGACCTTATATTGAAGGAGATATGTTGATTTCAATATTTCGAAATAGTGCAGATTTTTAAATACGAATATAGTTGCAATTTCGTAATAAATTTAAAAAAATCTGGCAACCCAATTCATATTAAAACGACCATAAAATCCTCATACGATGTCCAAATTCGACGATTCTTTTTGATATGGCCCCATAATTACAATATGGATCTAATTCTTCAATCAAAGATATCATTTGTTCAATGTGGTACCATTTATGCTTGAAGAAATGATGTCGAAACATAAGAAAAACGAGCGCAACACAACCCAAAGCTATCTGAAACTCACCCGAGCCCCTCGGGACCCCATACGAACATACTAACAAGTCCCATAACATAAAAGACCTACTTGAGGCCTCAAATCACACATAACAACATCGAAATGACGAAACGCACCTCAAATCAAACCTAATGAACTTTCGAACTCTCGACTTCCAAAACTCACGCCGAATCATATCAAATCAACTCGGAATGAAATCAAATTTTGCACACATGTACTAATACATCATATAGAGCTACTCATGACCCCAAACTATTGAGTGAAGTGCAAATGCTCAAAACAACTGGTCGGGTCGTTATAAAAAACCATTCAAGTCATTCCAAGAATATTCATGATGGTGGTCGTAGGCCGCCAGTGTGCAACATCTACTGGACGAAAGTGAACTCACCAAGAATTTCATTAGTTTGAAAAGATGATGGGAATGATGTGATAGAAATTCCCCAAATTGGTCAAGATGGGAGATTTCTTAGAAGAGGGCATAAAATCTGGTAATGTACAATCCATGGTAGCACTGCAAACGGCCATCAAGGCCATCCAGTCAGGGTCAATTGGTAGCGGAACAAAAAAGAAAAAGGAGGTCTCAGCAGTCATCCCTTATTACCAACCCAATTTACATAACGAAAGCATCTTTTATTCCCCAAACAACCACTTACCACCGCCCACTTACTCTCCCGTCTATAATACCCAACCATATTACCACCCTCAACTACAATACAACCCTTCTCGAGCCAACAACAACCAAGACCCACAACGACCATATGCTCATGTCCGAACCACTACTCATCAGAACCGACCTGCTTATGGACCACGCCTTTGTCCCAACCTTTAAAAGAGGGGTCCTAGAACTTATACCCTGATTGCTAAGCCTTTGGCCCAATTGTTCGAGAGATTGAGAAGAGCGGGATTGATACATCCAATCGAAGGAAGGGATCTTGAACATCAATCCAAGTAGTTTTGATGCCACTAAAAGATACGTGTACCATTCCAATGTACCTGGGCATGATACCGAATATTGTTTTAAGTTGAAAACTGAAATTGAAACCCTGATGAAGACCAGAACCATTCAGTGCACTCCGGCACCACCCAATGTGAATTGCTACCCGCTGCCAAATTTTCGAAACAACGAAGCTAACATAATAACATTGGACGAAGAATATGACCTGAAGTGAGCAATAGTCACTATAGGAAATGCAGAAGCTGCTAGGATCTCTCCTCAAAGGCTTCGATCATTACAATACAATTGAGGTCTACGGTGATGTTTCAGACTTATCTGCAGCAACTGCCGCTGTTACGCGAGATGAAGAAGGTCGGGAGTACAAAATCGTCCCATGGACATACCAGCAAAAGGGAAAGGCCAAAATGAAAGACGCTGCTGAAGCCCATGGTATGACTTGGTCTGGGAGATGCTACGATCCTTAAGACATTAATCGAGGAAACCTTGTGGAAACCCGGGGAGAAAACAAATTCCATCAAGGAACATAACAAACCCAGAAGCCGATGTGTGATGACCTAAAGGGTCATCTTGTGATTTAAGAATCTTTTCCGCGCTCGTTAGCCTTAAAAACCTTATTTTTACTTACCTTGATTTGGGTGCACAGTCCGGGCATAAATTCGAAAAGCCTTTATGTGGAAATTTAGGAAATAATAATTTTTGGGATTTAAAAGTTATTTTTAGTTGACTTTGGTCAACATATTGAGTAAACAGAGCCAGAAGATCCGTAGTAAAATATGAGACTTGGGCGTATGCTCGGAATTGAATTTCGAGGTCTCTAGCTCGAGAAATGAATTTTGATGAAAATTGTAAGACTGAAATTCAAAGGATTTAAAGAGATTGAATAATATTTGATATCGTTGGTATCGGGCCCGTATTATGATTCTAAAGCCCGGTACAAGTTTAATATAATATATAAGTCATGTGTGTGAAATTTGGGGAGAAACGGAGTTTATATGACGTGATTCGGACCTCCGGTTGAGAAGATAGTAATTTTGAAATGTTCTTGAAAAATTCATGAGTTTTGGTGCTAAATCCGTAGTTATAGGTGTTATTTTTGTAATTTGATCACACGACCAAGTCTTTATGATGTTTTTAGACTTGCGTGCATTTTTGGTTTGGAGCCTCGAAGGATCGGCTGAGTTTCGGATAGGCTACGAGGTGTTTAGGACTTAGGAAAAATTTTGCTGGTGTATAACTACCTGTTGCAGGCCTCTGATCTCACAATTGCGAGATCAGGCATCACAAATGCGAACAAATCAGGGACGACAATTGTGAGGCTTTCATCGCAATTATTGCGAAGGGAGTCAGGGAAGGGGAAGGTTCGCAAATGCGAACATCTACTCACATTTGCGAAGGGGCAGTGGTCGCAAATGCGACACTTTCCTCGCATTTGTGAAGGTAGCAGAGTTGTGAAGGGCATCACAATTGCGATTGTTTCTTCGCACTTGCAACGCTCAGGTCGTAACTGCAAGATCCGCAGCTGATAACTTTGAATTTAGATGAGATTTTTCATTCATTCTCCCATTTTTCAAAATCTAAACTTCAAGAGGCGATTTTCCAAAGACCAAATCTTCACCAAATCATAAGTAAGTGATTCTTAACTCTTTTCTTTCAATCTTTTACTTCATTTAACAAGATTTCAACCTAGAATCTAGGATTTTTATGGTGGAATTGGGGATTTTGGGTAGAAAACTAAGGATTTCAAAATTTGGGGATTTAGACCTCAAATTGAGGTCGGATTCCAAAACCAATTGTGTATCAGGGCTCGGTGGTGAACGGTTAATCAGGTTTTGGTCTGAATATCGGATTTGGACAAAGCGAGCCCGGTGTTGACTTTTTCAAATATGAACTGTATATCGGGAATGATTCCTAAGGCTTATGTTGAATCATTTGGTTTGAAATTTGATAGATATTGTGGACTCGGAGGCTAATTTGAAAGGAAAAGCTGTGACTGAGCGTTAAGTGATATTGGGAGCGAGGTAAGTGTTGTGTCTAACTTTGGCTTGAGGGAATAGGTATTGTGTGACTATTTGCTACATTTTTTGTTGTTTAATACGATGTTTAGGTGAGGTGACGAGCACCTATACGTTGTAGTCGAGTCACAACATGCGAGTGAAATTCCATTCTTATAAATTTTTTAGTCTTAAGTCCTATTAACCATGATTATTGTTGTTATTGAAATGTTGGGAGACCTATATCCGGTTCCACTGAAGTTGATAAATTTGTGAATATTGATTCAAGGTTGAGATGTTAAATTGTGAAATAAATCATTGATGAAATATTGATTTCCTTGTGAAACTTCTCTCTATCTGGTTATTGATTTATTTATATTGTGAGAAACAGTGTAAAGCACGAAGGGTGATGTCGTGCCATGATATGAGAGTGATAAAGCACGAAGGGTGATCTCGTTCCATGATATGTGAGGTTTAATGCATGAAGGGTGATGTTGTGCCATGATATGAGAGTGATAAAGCACGAAAGATGATGTCGTCTATATTTTGTGAGTTTTAATGCACGAGGAGAGATGTCGTGCCGTTTTATTTACATATTGGTGAGGTTGAGAGTAAAAGCACGAAGGGTGATACTATGTAGTTTTCCTTTGTTGTCTTAATTGCTTAATTTATTTGAGGATTTCTGTTCAAGTTGTGCCTTTTTTATGTTGTCTCACTTCTTATATTGTGATTCCCCATTGCATGTCCCTTCCCATTATTCCTGCTTTATTTCTTTGTTTACCGATGTTGCCATTAGTATGATTATACTGTTCAGGTTTTATGTGGTGTCTTGTGCTAGCCTCATCACTAGTTCGTCAAGGTTAGGCTCGATACTTACCAGTACATGTGCAGATCCAGGTGTAGGTTCGAGCTAATTCTGATTCGTAGCTGACTTCACAACAGGAGACCCGAGGTAGATCTATCGACGTCCGCCGATTCCTGGAGTCCCCTCCTTTATATTCATTCACTGTTTATTTAGTTCACAAATAGTTTAACATTTTTCTTTCAGCCAAATACTTGTAGTAAATTGTTACTAGTCCGTGAGTTGTGACTCCAGACCCTGGGTAGCTAGACATACAGTTTTCACATGCGAAGTATTACTATCCAAGTTTCGTTTCTTGCTTTAATTATTATATGTCGAGTTGTAGTGGTTCTCAGTATCTTGTAAGATTATTATGTTGCAAACTTCTAATATTGGTTTGCCTAGCAAGTGAAGTGTTAGACGCCTTCACGGTCCCGACAGTGGGAATTCGGGTCTTGACAAGTTGGTATTAGAGCACTAGGTTGCCTAGGTCTGACAATTCACAGACAAGCTTAGTAGAGTCTGGGGTATCGGTTATCTCCCAGAGGCTATAAAGTTAGGAACAAGTTCACTTTATTCAACTTTGTTGTGTTATTCTTGTTATCCCAATACTGATTGAACTCTTCTATTCTTATTCTCTCGCAGATGGCGAGAACATGTACCGCTTCTTCCGCTAATCAGCAACCGGATCCTCCAATAGTAGCTCCGACAAGGGGAAGAGGTCGAGGTAGGGGTAGGGGCAGGGCGCAGCCCAGGGCCCAAGCAGCAGCTCCAGCTGCAGAGCCTCAGATAGAGCTCAGTGAGGAGGCTCCAGCTCAGACCGTTCCGGTGAGACCAACTCAGGTCCCAGAGGGGTTTATTGCTACCCCGATGCTTCAGGATGCCTTGGTCCGACTAGTGGGCCTTATGGAGATTGTAGCCCAGACTGGCGCATTCCCCGTGGAAGCAGCCGTATCTCAGGCTGGAGGAGGAGCCTAGACTCCTGCCATCCACACCCCGGAGCAGATGGCTCCCCAGTTTCAGACCCCAACAACTCATCCAGTTGGGGCAGTTCAACCAGTTGCCGCAATACCGCCCGGTAGTGGGATAGCTATGTCCTCCGAGGCCTTGTGGAGATTGGATATGTTTACCAAGCTTTTCCCCATCCATTTCAGTGGTGCCACTTTAGAGGATCCCTAGGAGTACCTTGATAGTTTCCACGAGGTTCTTCGAAATATGGGTATATTGGAGACCAATGGGGTCGACTTTGCTGTTTTCCATATGACTGGTTCCGCCAAGAAATGGTGGAGAGACTACTTGTTGACTAGACCAGTTGGGTCGCCTTCTCTTACTTGAGATCAATTCTCACATCTCTTCTTGGAGAAGTTTTTTCCTATCACTAATAGAGAGGAGCGCCATTATCAGTTCGAGCGTCTCCAGTATGGCAGCATGACTGTTGCTTAGTATGAGACTCATTCTGTGGATATGGCTCGTCATGCTTTTCTTTTGCTCCCCACAGAGAGAGAGTGAGAAGATTTATTGAGGGCTTGCTCAGCCTATCAGATTGCAGATGACTAAGGAGACAGGGAACGAGATATCTTTCCAGGATGCGGCCAATGTGGCCCGGCGAGTTGGGATGGTTAGACAAGAGACCTCGCCATTCCGGTGGATTCAGGGTGACTCATCTGGAGGTGGGGTACTTATGGTAGAGGCCATCCTTCCAGGCCATTTCATTCAGCACTTCAGGCATCCCACGGTGCACAGGTGTTCGTGGCCCTTACATGCCTTATTCTGATCAGCCAGCTCCTTTCAATGCACCTCATCTTCAGAGTTTCAAGGTGGTTATTCAGGTCGAAAGGGTCAGTTTGCCAGCCAGCAGTTTCAGCAGCCGAAGTCATGTTATACATGTGGTGACCCGAGGCACATTGCTAGGTATTGCCCTCGTGTGTCGAGCAGTTCACAGTACCAGGGTTCTCGTGCCATGGTTCCAGCACCAGCTGCCGCACCACTTGCCCAACAACTAGGGGTAGGGGTCAGATGGCCAAAGGTAGGTGCCAGATTGTTAGAGTTGGAGGTCAGGCCGCTAGAGGAGAAAGCCCGCCAGTCAGAGGTCGTCTCAGAGATATGGTTTTGGGTGGTGAGGTCCAGCTCCGATATTATGCATTTCCATCCAGACCTGAGGCAGAGTCCTCCGATGCTGTTATCACATGTACTGTTTCAGTTTGTAATAGAGATGCTTCAGTTCTGTTTGATCTAGGGTCTACTTACTCCTATGTGTCATCTTATTTTGCTTCATATTTGGTTGTGCCCCGTGATTCTTTGAGCGCCCCTGTATATGTGTCCACGCCCGTGGGGGATGCTATTGTCGTAGATCGTGTATATCTCTTGTGTGTGGTCGTTATTGGGGGTCTTGAGACCAGTGTAGACCTTTTGCTCCTTGATATGGTTGATTTCGATGTCATATTGGGCATGGATTGGCTGTCACCTTATTACGCTATTTTGGACTATCACGCCAAGACAGTGACATTAGCCTTGCCGGGGTTGCCTTGGTTAGAGTGGAGAGGGACTCTTAGCCATTCCTCTAGTAGGGTTATTTCTTATATGAAGGCTCGGCGCATGGTCGAGAAGGGGTGTTTGGCCTATTTGGCTCATGTCCATGATTCTAGTGCTGAGGTTTCTTCTATGGATTTGGTGCCTGTTGTTCGTGAGTTTCCTGAGGTATTTCCTGCAGACCTGTCGGGGATGCCACCCGGCAGGGATATTGACTTTTGCATTGATGTGGCTCCGGGAACTCAGCCCATTTCTATTCCTCCATACCGGATGGCCCCACCAGAGTTGAAATAATTGAAGGAACCATTACATGATTTTCTTGATAAGGGCTTCACTAGACCTAGTGTCCCGCCTTGGGGTATGCCGGTTATGTTCGTGAAGAAAAAGGATAGGTCTATGAGGGTGTGTATAGATTACCGGCAGTTGAACAAAGTCACTATCAGGAACAAGTATCCGTTGCCGTGAATTGATGATTTGTTTGATCAGCTTCAGGGTGCCAAGGTGTTTTCAAGATTGATTTGAGATCTGGCTACCATTAGTTGAATATTAGGGCATCCGATGTCCCTAAGACAGCTTTTTCAGATGAGGTAAGGGCACTATGAGTTTCTGCTGATGTCTTTTGGCTTGACCAATGTCCCCGCAACATTTATGGACTTGATGAATCGAGTGTTCAAACCTTACCTGGATTCATTTGTGATTGTGTTTATTGATGACATTTTGATATACTCCCGCAGTCGGGAGGAGCATGAGCAGCACCTACGGATAGCGCTCCAGACTTTGAGGGACAGTCAGTTGTATGCTAAATTTTTGAAGTGCGAGTTTTGGTTGGATTCAGTCGCTTTCTTGGGTCACATTGTATCAGCAGAGGGTATTTAGGTAGATACTAAGAAGATTGAGGGAGTCAAAACTGTCCTAGACCCACTTCAGCCATGGAGATCAGGAGCTTCTTGGGTTTGACGGGTTATTACCGTCGGTTTGTGGAGGGGTTTTCATATATAGTAGCCCAAATGACTAAGTTGACCCAGAAAAGTGCCCCATTCAGATGATCAGACGAGTGTTAGGCGAGCTTTCAGAAGTTCAAGACAGCCTTGACTTCGACACTAGTGTTGGTATTTCCATCAGGTTCAGGATCTTTCACGGTATATTGTGATGCCTCCCGCATAAGGCTCATAGCGGTATTGATGCAGGAGGGTAGGGTGATTGCATATGCATCTCGGTAGTTGAAAGTTCACGAGAAGATATCCTGCCCATGACTTAGAGTTGGTAGCCATTGTTCACGCATTGAAGATTTGTAAGCACTATCTTTATGGCCGTGTGAGGTTTTCACGGATCATCGCATCCTTCAGTATTTGTTCAAGCAAAAGGATCTCAATTTGAGGTAGAGGAGATGGTTGGAGCTATTGAAAGACTGTGGTGTCACTATATTGTATAATCTAGGAAAGGCCAACATGATGGCTGATGCATTGAGTAGGAAGGCAGTGAGTATGGGCAGCCTTGCGTTCACTCCAGTCGGTGAGAGACTGCTAGCCTCCGATATTCAGACTTTGGCCAATCAGTTTGTGAGGTTGGATATGTCAGAGACCAGCCGTATTCTAGCTTGTACATTCGCTCGGTCTTCCTTGTTTGAGCGTACCAGAGATCAAGAATATGATGACCCTCACTTGATGGTCCTTAGGACACAGTTTGTCATGGTGATGCCAAGCTGGTTACGGTTGGAGATGACAGTGTTCTGAGGATGCAAGGTCGTGTATGTGTGCCTATGTTGATGTTATTTGTGATTTGATCCTTGAGGAGGCTCACAGTTCTCGGTATTCTATTCACCCAGGCGCTGCTAAGATGTACCAGGACCTGCGGCAATATTATTGGTGGAGGAGGATGAAAAAGGATATTGTTGCTTATGTTGCTCAGTGCTTAAATTGTCAACAAGTGAAGTATGAGCACTAGAGACCCGGTGGTTTGCTTCAGCAGATGGAGATTCCTGAGTGGAAGTGGGAGCGTATCACTATGCACTTTGTTGTTGGACTCCCACGGACTTAGAGGAAGTTTGACGCCGTTTGGCTTATTGTGGATAGGCTGACTAAATCAGTGCACTTCATTCCGGTGGCAAGTACTTATTCATCGGAGTAGTTGCCAGAGATTTACATTTGGGAGGTCGTCCGTCTTCACGGTGTGCCCGTCTCTATCATTTTTGATTGAGGTACGCAGTTTACCTCGCACTTTTTTAGGGCAATTCAGAGTGAGTTGGGACGCGTGTTGAGTTGAGCACAACATTTCATCCTCAGTCGGACGGGCAGTTAGATCATACTATTTAGAACTTAGAGGATATGTTCCGCCCTTGTGTTATTAATTTCGGAGGATCGTGGGATCAGTTCTTGCCCCTCGCAGAGTTCTCCTACAATAACGACTACCAGTCGAGCATTCAGATGGCTCCCTATGAGGCGTTATATGGTAGACGTTGCAGGTTGCCAGTAGGGTGGTTTGAGCCGGGGGAGGCTCGGTTGTTGGGTACAGATTTTTTTTCAGGAGGCCTTGGACAAGGTCAAAATTATGTAGGATCGATTTCGTACAGCTCAGTCCAGACAAAAGAGTTATGCCGACCGTAGAGTTTGGGATGTGGCATTCATGGTAGGGGAGAGGGTATTTCTTTGGGTATCTCCCATGAAAGGTTTCATGAGATTTGGGAAGAAGGGGAAGTTTAGTCCTAACTATATCGGTCCATTTGAGATCCTCGAGAGAGTGGGGGAGGTAGCTTATAGACTTGTATTCCCTATAGGGTTATCCTCAACTCCGAAAATATCATGGTGACCCGTCCCATGTGTTAGATTTCAGTTCTGTTCAGTTGTACAATGATTTGACTTATGAGGAGGAGTCGATAGCCATTATAGATCGGCAGGTTTGTCAGTTGAGGTCGAAGAGTTTCCCTTCAGTTCGAGTGTAGTGGAGAGGTCAGCCTGTTGAGGCAGCTGCTTGGGAGTCCGAGTCAGACATGCAAAGTAGATATCCCCACTTGTTCGCCAGTTCAGGTACATTTCTATGTCCCCTCGAGGATGAATGTTTGTTTTATATGTGGATATTGTGATGACCCAAAGGTTTATTTAGTGATATAAGACTGTATTCCGTGCTCGTTAGCCTTAAAAACCTTATTTTTACTTACCTCGATTTACGTGTATAGTCCGAGCGTAAATCCATAAAGCCTTTAGTTGACTTTGGTGAACCTTTTGAGTAATGGACTCGGACCCGTGTTCCGAAGGTCCCGGAAGGTCTGTAGTAAAATATGAGACTTGGCCGTAAGCCCGGAATCGAATTCCGAGGTCCATAACTCAAGAAATGACTTTTTGATGAAAATTGTAAGACTGAAATTCTATGGATTTAAAGAAATTGATTAATGGTTGATCTCGTTGGTATCGGGCCCATATTTTGGTTCCGGATACTGGTACAGGTTAATATAATATATAAGTCATGTCTGTGAAATTTTGTGAGAAACGAAGTTTATATGACGTGATTCGGACCTCCGGTTGAGAAGATAGTAATTTTGAAATGTTCTTTAGAAATTCATGAGTTTTGATGCTACATCCATAGTTCTAGGTGCTATTTTTATAATTTGATCACACGAGCAAGTCTGTATGATATTTTTATACTTGCGTGCATGTTTGATTTTGAGCTCTGAGAGCTCGGGTGAGTTTCAAATAGGTTACGGGGTGTTTCAGTCTTAGGAAAATTTTGCTGGTGTAGAACTACCTGTTGCAGGCCTCTGATCTTGCAATTGCGAGATCATGCATCGCAAATGCGAACAAAACAGGGCCGACAATTGCGAGGCTTTCATCGCAATTGGGAAGAGAGCATGGGCCAGCAGTTCTCGCATTTGCGAGATTACCTTCGCAATTGCGAAGGGAGTCTGGGAAGGGGCAGGTTTGCAAATGTGAAGGTCTACTTGGATTTGCAAAGGCAGCAGAGTTATGAAAGGTATCGCAATTGCGATTGTTTCTTCGCATTGGCGAAGCTCAGGTCGTAATTGCGACGTCTGCAGATGATAAATTTGGACTTAGACAGAATTTTTCATGCATTCTTCCATTTTTCAAAACCTAATCTTCAAGAGGCGATTTTCCAAAGACCAAATATTCCCCAAATAATAGGTAAGTGATTCTTAACTCTTTTCTTTCAATCTTTTACTTCCTTTAACAAGATTTCAAACTAGAATCTAGGATTTTTATGGTGGAATTGGGGATTTTTGGTAGAAAACTAGGGATTTCGAAATTTGGGATTTAGACCTCAAATTGAGGTCGGATTCTAAAATCAATTGTGTATCCGGGCTCGGGGTGAATGGGTAATCAGGTTTTGGTCTGAATGTCGGGTTTGGACCAAGCGGGCTCGGGTGTTGATTTTTGTTGACTTTTTCAAATATGAACTAAATTGAATAGTAGTTATCGGGGATGATTCGTAAAGATTATGTTGAATCATTTGGTTGGAAATTTTCTAGATATTATCGACACGGAGGCTAATTTGAAAGGCAAAGCTGTGATTGAGCGTTAAGTGATATTGGGAGCGAGGTAAGTGTTGTGTCTAACTTTGGCTTGTGGGAATAGGTATTGTGTGACTATTTGCTACGTGTTTGGTTGTTGAATACGATGTATAGGTGAGGTGACGAGCACCTATGCATTCTAGTAGAGTCACATCATGCGAGTGAAATTCCATTATTGTAATTTTTTTAGTCTTAAATCCTATTATCCATGCTTATTGTTATTGGAATGTTAGGAGACCTATATCTGGTTCCACCGAGGTTGTTAAATTTGTGAATATTGATTCAAGGTTGAGATATTAAATTGTGAAATAAATCATTGATGAAATATTGATTTATTTGTGAAACTTCTCTCTATCCGTTTTTATTTATTTATTTATTTATTTATATTGTGAGGAAGAGTGTAAAGCACGAAGGGGGATCCCGTGCCATGATATGAGAGTGATAAAGAATGAAGGGTGATGTCGTGCCATGATATGTGAGGTGTAATGCACGAAGGGTGATGTCGTGCCATGATATGAGAGTGACAAAGCACGAAGGGTGATGGCGTGTATAGTATGTGAGGTTTAATGCACGAAGGGTGTTGCCGTGCTGTTTTATTTATATATTGGTTAGGTTGAGAGTAAAAGCACGAAGGGTGATGCCGTGCAGTTTTCCTTTGTTGTCTTAATTGCTTAATTTATTTGAGGATTTCTATTCAAATTGTGCTTTTTATTGTTTTCTCACTTCTTATATTGTGATTCCCCATTGCATGTCCCCTTCCCATTATTCCTGCTTTATTTCTTTGTTTACCGTTGTTTCCATTAGTATGATTATATTGTTCAGGTTTTATGTGGTGTATTGTTCAGCCTCGTTACTAATTCATTGAGGATAGGCTCGATACTTATCAGTACATGGGGTCGGTTGTACTGATACTACACTCGGCACTTTCTGTGCAGATCCAGGTATAGGTCCAAGCTGATTCTGATTCATACCTGACTTCACCATGAGAGAGAGGACAGGCGAGGTCAAGAGAGAGAGGACAGGGAGGCGAGGAGGCCTCATAGGCCGTAAAGATCTACCGGTACTTATTTTGGAGACAGGGTACGGCATGGCAGAGGTTTTGTGGGTCATCCAGTTCAGTTTGCACTTCCGGCTTCGCATAGTGTTTTAGGTGCTCATGGGTCTCAGGGTACTCGTACTGTAGAGTTTCCACAACCACATCATCAGAGAGTTTGTTTTGAGTGTAGAGATACCAGCCACATGGTGAGAGATTGTCCTAGACTCCGGACAGGTGTGTCACAACATAGTATTCAGGCGAGTAGAGAGCACCCAAGAGGGGGAGGCCCGACCCACTGATGTGTTCATATCGTAGGTTGGAGGCCACTACGCCAGATGATGTCATAAATGTATGCTTTTGATTTTTTATAGAGGGGAACCATTCGTATTTTGTTTCGATTCTGCTTATTGGGACGAGTTCCCTTATTTGTGGCTTTACTTATGGGTGAGTTTCATGATTAGCACTCTATTTATGTGTTTGCCCTGATAGGAGATTCTATATGTGATAGCCCCTGTCTATCCTTTGTTTTTATTCATTATTGAAAGTTGTGAGACTAGAATTGAGTTCCTGTTGTCCACTATGGTAGGTTTTCATGTGACTCCTGAGTATTCTTGGTTACGATTTGTGATTTGGTACTCTACCGGGGTGAGAGTTCAGTAAGTGTTGTGATTTTATTGGCATAATTAATTTAGTGGAAGATTCCAATTGGTATGATGTGTATTCGACATGTGATTCAGAGTTGAGAGTGAGAACCTCGCGATCCCATGTGATTTGATATATTTGAGCCGGGTTGCGTGCCGTGGTGGGAGTGATACCAGGATGAGGTCCTTATGATTTGTTGATGCACTTTGATTCTTCCTTTTTAATTGATTCATAGTATGGTACTGATAGAAAGTTGTGCCTGTCGGCTTGTTTGATATTTCTCTTATGTTTTTCTCTTTACATATTCAGTCAATCTCGTTCTGTGCTTCTTGATTTTTATCTTACGGGGTGTGTGCCCATTGGTGTTAGTTCTGACTTCTCGATCTGGTTGTATAGTTATGAGGTCGTTTTGTTTCTTGCATCATTGTCAGCATTATGGAGGTTTGAAACGGGTTGCTAACGGATATGAGACTAGTTGCTGGTGCTAGTTTTGATTATGGGCAGCTATTATGATCAGGGTTGTTATTATCGACATATGTGTGGTGTGTCATGTTGGGTGGTCATACCTTAAAGTTATGCGCATGAGTAGTTGCAGCTGGTTGAGACTTATAACAGGTATGGACTTAGAATCGGGTCTTTTGGAGATGAATGGAGGATGTGAGTTTTGACTCTAAGGCTTATCGGTGCTGGTAGAAAGGATAAATTACGAATGAGATGGTGTCGTCAGGCTTATGTGGATTGGGGTGACGTGGTATCACCCACTAGTGTATGTTGGAGGTTTTCATTTAGTAATTTGAAGACTTCGAGGTGATTCTTGGCATGTTTGAGGACGAACGTTTGTTTTAAAAAGGAGAGGATGTAACAACTCGGCCGACCGTTTTGAGAAATTAAATCCCGTTCGGTGGCATTCGATATTGAGCAGCTTCGTATTATGTGTGTCGACTTGCGTGCGTGGTTGAATTCAGTTACCGGATGATTGCGAGTCAAACTGGAAGAAAGATTCAAGTTTTGGAAGCTTAAGCGGTAAGAGTTGACTGGAATTTGACTTTTGTGTAAACGGCTCCTGTATGGGATTTTGATAATTTCAATAGCTTCGTATGGTGATTTTGGACTTAGGCGTGCTACCGGATTTGAAATTGGAGGTCTGTAGGGTGATTTGAAATGTTTCAGCGAATGTTGGAAAAGTTGAAGTTTAGAAGGTAGAGAGGTTTGACCAATAGTTAAATTTGGTGATATCGGGGTTGAAATGTGATTCGGAGTGTTGGTCTATGTTATGTCAATTGGGACTTTCCTGCGAAATTTGACGTCATTCCGGTTTGATTTGAAAGTTCATAAATTCAATTCTTGGTGCGATTTGTACTTTTGGCATTGTTCGATGTGATTTGAGACCCCGAGCGAGTCCGTGTTAGGTTATAGAACTTTTTTGTGTGTTTAGACAAGGTCCCAGGGGCCTCGGGTGTGTTTCGGATGGGCTACAGGACAATTCCTTCTATTTTGGGATTGGTGGTTCTGGTGTCTGATGTCCTTCTTCGCGATCGCGAAGTGCCTTTCGAGTTCGCGTAGTGCCTTTCGCGTTCGTGTAGTGTCTGCTGAAGGAAAGGGATAGCCTCACATACCTTTTATATATACTTCCCAACCTCAAGCTATTCAAATTTCGCGACTCCTTAGTCTGCAATAAGAGAAACGACGCTATCATTATCATTTAAGCGTCATAACTATTATGTATCGACCACAACCTATGTTACGATGAAATGGATAGCACATCCCCTATATATATGACTTCAAAAAAAGTCAAAAAAAATCACCAAACAGCCTAAACAACATAAAAAATAATCATATTGAGCCTCCCAAAACAGTCCACACAACCTAATCACTTCATACATAAGACGACCACCGTAGTAGTGTCAAACGACCCGAAAATGTTACGACGAACAACCAGTCCACCACCCTACATCTATATGGTATTTATCCACACCATTTATCCTCCAAAAATCCAAAACACATTAGTAAACACACATCCCAACAGCAATACAAAACAGTCCACAAAACAGTCCACTACAACTGAATAACTCGAACTCACGGCTTTCGATCAGTGTCCCGTGAGTTCTTACAAGTATCAAAACGAATTACCATGAATTTACAGCAGAAAAAATGGATGAAAGAGATCATTAAACTTACCTTACTTGTTGAATAACTCATCCCTTATCTTGGTTCTTCAAACTCTAGGTTTTACCCCCAATTAGAACTTGAAAGAGACAGAAAATCAATTAGGGTTTGTGGATAATTTTTGGGAGGAAGCTTGCAGAGGTTTAGGTATGGTTATTTATAATATACAATGAGGGTTATATTTCAGGATATAAGACTTTAAATGGTCTCTTTTTCCAACCCGAAATTGCCTCTTTTTGGGGTCTCATTTAACTAAGTAGGTGACACACCTACTTGTCACCTAGCATCTTGTGCAGTCTCGCAACAATGCATATATCTCTGTTCTCCTATGTCTTATTGATAAACGGTTCAATGCATTGGAAACTAGACTCATATATGTTCAATTTGGTGGGTATATCACCCTGTAATTCAAAGTAAATTGGGAGAAAATATTATTAACATTTGACCTAAAGTTTAAATAAAACATTACGAACATAAGTTGCGACAACTTTTGTCGACTTTTGTTTCATAACTCATTTGACTTCAACACTAATGATAGGATATTATATGATTCAAATAAATTAAAACACAACCTCTTGAGAATATTAAGCGCCCCTAGGTTTACCCAAAAATATGGGTTACAACATCCTTGATTCGTTTAACTTCTAATACTTGTTAATCACCCTTATACACTCTTGTATAATTTAAGACCAATAGAATTAACTTCTTATCATCTCAAAGATAATCTCTTCTCAGATTTACGTCGACTAACTTATGGAATGAACCAACGTACGTGAATATGGGTTGTAACAGTTTCTATACCTATCCTTGCTCTGGTTATTTAATCTAGTAGGTGTCTTGACTGTTCCTCGTCACTACTCCACTGGGGTTAGTATTGATACTTGCTGGGTACCACCGTGGTGTACTCATGCTACGCTTCTGCACATTTTTATGCAGATCCAGGTATTTCGAAGTCAGTTGATCATTAGCTAATTGTGTGGATTGTTGCAGCGGAGACTCAAGGTAAACCTGATGCTGCATTATAGGCTTCAGTGTCATCTTATGATTTGCATTCACACTGTTTACTTTATTTCAAACAGTTGTATTTAGATAATTGTAGCATACTCTGTAGAGCTTATGACTTGTACTACCGATTTTGGGTATTGTAAATTTTACAGAGATTTCTATTTCAAAATTGTTAGATGCTATTTAATTATTGTTGTTTTTTATTTAAATTTAGGCTTACCTAGTCCCTAAGACTAGGTTCCATCACGATACCCAATGTATGGAAAATTGGGTCGTGACACAGGGTCACCTCCTCTTACTTCGGCTCAGTTTTCACAGCTTTTCTTGGAGAAGTTCATCACTTAGAGAGATGATCTGCGCATTCAGTTCGAGCGCCTTCAACATGGTGGTATGAAAATCACCCAATATGGGATGAGTTTTGTTGATTTATCTCGCCATGCATCTATCCTGATCCCTACTAAGAGGGACAAGGTGCGGAGCGTTCATAGATGGGCTTTCTTATGGTATTAGGCTTCATATGGCTAAAAGAGAGGCCGAGACTAGACTTCATTCACTCAAGTAGTGGAAGTTCCTAGGAGGATTGAGCGCATTCTGGCAGGAGGTAAAGGAGATGAGTTACAAGAGTCCTAATCATTATGGTGGTTTTAGTAGTGCCTCGTCTGGAGGTCCGGGGCATTTTGGTAGAGATCATACTATCAGACCGATTCAGTCAGCCCTCTAAGACAGTCATCATTAGTGCACCTCTGGTACAAAGTTACTAAGTGGTCATTCGGGTTGTCAAAGACAACTTCATGTTCAGCAGCCACATTAGAAGAGGGTTTTCTATGTGTGGGGATTTGAGGCTCGTCACGAGTTTTTGTCCCATGTCGCAGAGTGGTATGCCGCAGAAGGGTACTTATGTTATGGTCCCCGTACCAGTTATCACACCACTCGCCCCGCCAGTTAAAGATGGGGGTCAGCCAACTAGAGTGTGGAGGTCATCCAGGTAGAGGTCGTCCTGAGATAGAGACCAAGTTGCTGGGATTCAGTCCCTTTGTTTAGTGCTTTTAAGTGTTCTTCAATTTTTCTAGTTAATTGTTTGCTACATTTCTATCTTCCTACTTTTTGATTTGTGTTATTATTTTTTGGCTTTGGCATTTTATATCAGATTACAAATGAGATATGGATAAGATTAGGTCCACATCTGAATGCATTTTCTTCTCTATAATAGCACCATATGATAGAACAATTAAAAATCAATCATGTTTGGCTTTATCCATAATGAGATTTGAGTTTGCGGCTCTCTCCTCAGTAGCGCAATCAATCGTTTGGTTAGAATGGGAAGTATTGATCGTGTTATGGTCTTTATTTTTCCAATATGCGTGTTTATTTTTTGTAAAAATTAAAATAAGTTTAATTTTCATATACCTCTTATTTGAAAGTGTTATTTATCNAGAGGGGGGGGGGGGGTGATTTGTGTGGTGATCAGTTTCTGCGTGCAGTAGTTATAGGAGGACCATGTTCTTCTATGTTTTCCAACTCCTACAGTTTGCAGAATAATAAATGCAAAATTTACATAACACAACAGTTTTACGTGGAAAACACCTGGCTCAAAAGGGGAAAAAACCATGACCTACTTCCCAGTAGGATTTTCCCAAACTCTTCAATAAATCAATGAGCCAAACATCATTTACAAAATAAACTCTTTTGTAAACCTAAGGATTAACTCGAACCCTTTATGGCAAACTAGCCTCTAGCTATTTGCGACATACTTCAAGTTAACTATTACTTGAACACTCAGTACCTGTTACAATTGCTTCTATATAAAGCTGAAAGGTAAAATTTGTAATCACCTACTACAAATAAACTAGAATAAAAGACAACAGATGAAACTAGTTCTTCTAGCTGGTCCAAGTAGCTTCAGAGTCGCACACTTAAATCCCACACGAACTGCTTGCAAAACTGCCTTGCTGATTTTGCTCTCAATTCTTGTTTTGCTTATGCTTTTGTGCGTACCTGTACAATAATAACACTGAACAATATATATGATTTAGTAGACAGAGAGATATACTAGAATTCGAATGCTACTCTTCCTTGGTGGAAAAGTTCTAGTTGATCTCAACTCCCTAAATCCTCATTTATCCTGATTCTGTTCTTACTGAATAAGGAGTCCATCTCCCAGTCAATTTGCAACCTTTTTGATCAGGAGATATCTCTTTATATCAATGATTGTGTTTATCTCCTGCTTGTGCACCTCACGTGCCATTTACTCTGCATGTGTCTATGTCTCTAGTGATGGACCTGGTTCAACTTTGAGTTCCTTTGTCAATCTTCAAAACCATTCAGCTTCTTGATCCAAAAAATTCCCCCTTTTTGATGATGACAAACTCTGTGCTTAGGCCTGTAATCACTTTAATCTAACATTGACACTTTTTAGAGAATTACACATTTATCATAAAGAACCAGGTTCATTAGGTTATAAATATCACATTTTTCAATATAGCACATCTTCCCCCTTTTGGCATCATTGAAAAGTTGTGAATTGTTAGAATTACCAGATTGATAAGAATTACTCATGGACACTGGAGAAACTTCAAGTGCAAACATGTATTAATAATCAATAGTTGACCAAGAATGCAAACTATCAAAGAAAGTGAGACAAAACAAATAAGAGCAGAAACAACAAAATCCATTGATAGATGCATAGTTCAGCCACCAAACACACAACGAAATAAAAGCATTTACAATCATGAGCAAAAGATAACAAAAAAGAAAAATCCCAAATCTGCGTCATAGAGGGGTAATGACGGGGTAATGGACACCTAAGGCTGGGAAGGAGTGGAGGTTGGGTTCTTTTCTTGGAGGAGGGAGAGCATATTTTGAAGAATCCCTTCATTCTTCTCTTTTTCTTTGGCCAGTTCATTTTTTAGGGCATCTCTCTCAGCCTCAACCTCTGCAAGGCGGGTCTTTAATTGAAGAATTTCAGCATCCTTAACCGCACCTTCTCGCATAAGAGCCCTCACCTTGCCGTTCACAGGCGTTTTGCTGGATGAACCAGGTTCATTGTCAGGAACATTCACGATATAATCACATGCCAGAAGCGTATTCTTCCAAAAATGGTCCTTGACAGTGGCCATTTCTGACTTCTTGAAGGGCGCTTTGAAGTGAGCCAGCACAGTCGTCAGGAGGAAACCATATTGGATGGCATGGGCCTTGGAACCATTCACCACTCTGTCCAGCAACTGAATATGGAAATAAGGCCAGTTGATTTTCCTTCCACTGTCCAGGCACTCCATGAGGGTTAAATCCATATAACTTGCTATGTGCCTTCTCTCTTGCCTGGGCAGCACGCATTTGTTGATAAACTCAAACACCACCTTGTGCTGGGGTTTCATCTCGCTTTTGTACAGAGCCCTTGGTTCAACTTCTTCAACATTGTCACTGAACCTTCTGGTAATCTGTAGTACAGAAGGAACATCATCCAAACTTGGCCACTTCTGCATTGTATAATCATCATATCCCTCAGCTGGAATCCCAAGAACTTCGCCCAGCTCTTTGGCATCAAAGGTGGTTTTAGTCCCCTTTACCTGACTGGAGACCCTGCCATCCTTGACCTCAACATTGTCCATGAACTCTACAATCTCTCTCCTGGCCAGCCTGCCATCTAACTGAAGGACCATGTCCTTCCAACCCTGCACTTCCAAGGTATCCAATAGGTAAACCATCCCAGACTCCTCTAGATCCTTCAACAATCTCCCCTTCAAAATAGTGCGTTTCCCAAATTTGGTCAATCTAGACTCCTCAGCTTCTTCACCACTCCAATCTTCCCCTTCATCAATCTGAACCTTCTTTGATTTTAGGGTAGACCTAGTCCTCTTAGCAATAGTTGAGGGTGTAGCAAACACAGATGCAGACTTCTTGGAAGAAGTCTTGGCTTTCTTGGGTTTGGATGTCTGAACCTCAACATATGCCATTTGTTCTTCTCGATGGACCATGTCCATCTCCTCAACCTCAACAGCCTCTACAGGCTCAAACACCTTTGCCTTCCCTTTTTCAACTCTCTTTCTCTTAATCTTCTTCAAAGCCTTCTGCAACTCCTCTTCACTCTGCCTAATTTAACTTGGTGTAGTTCTTCCTCTAGGAATGGCAGTTTCAGCAGAGAGAGTGGCTTTTCTCTTCTTACTTGCCACTGGAGTTTCAGCCCTTTTTGTCTTGGGTGTCCTATTCCTTTTAAGTTTATAACTGTCCCTTAACTTTCTCATAAGGTCAGCCAAAGTTTCCTCAATGGATGTACCAAGTTCATCAGTAGAATGTCGAAGATTTTCTAACCCCTCAGCAACCTCTCCTGAGTTACTTCTCACTAAGTCTTGGAAACTTCTTTAACTACCACTGGGACAGTACCACAAATTTCCAATGGAGTACCTTCTACCCCAGCTCCCCTCGCAGTGCTTCCACCTCCCTCTATCTCTTTTTCTTTCATAATTTTATTTTTACCACCTCTTTGTCGCCTATCAGGAATTTCCACATCTACTACAGACCCAATCAGAACAAACCTATTTTTAGAAGTGAATGGTTCAGGCTCAGACCCAGTTTAGAAGTTGATGATACCTGTTCGGGATCAGATGAATCAGTTGCTTCCCCCTGAGTTGCTGACTTGAAGGAGTCATTGGAGTTATCAGAATCTTGAGTCTGGCTGGCTTGAAGCTTAGCGTTCAATTTCCTAGCTAGAGAGCCAGAAGCACAGTTTTTCTAGCTAGCATTTTGACATGCCTTTTCTTCGATTTTGGATTAGGGCATGGTTGAATAGCGGGAGTGATTGAAGGAGACATGACAAGATTTTTTTGAGGGGTGGTGGTATGGGATTGAGACGGGGTGGAAGGATTTGATTGAGATGGGGTGGAACCAGTATCTTCGAGTGTGACACTTTAGTCAGGTGTGGCGGATGAGGGTGAAGCAGGTGGTGGAGTATTAGCCATTGTGATGAATATTTGGTGAAGAAAGGAAGAAGATTAGGATCAAGATGTTTAAGCAGAAGGTTGAAAGGGTTTCGACAGTTATGTCTTTTAGGAAGAAAGTGAATGAAGAATTAGAGAAGTGATGATGAGTTTTAAAAGACTTGGGTAACTAATACACAACGGGTGTAATTGGGTCAATAAGAAGTCTAATCGATTCAGAAGTATCAGTTGTAAAGTGATGGTTATGACTACCCTATGATCTGGGCTTTTTAATTTGATTGGACTCTTTGGAACAGGTTCAACTTTAGGATAAGGACTAGAATTTTAAAAGAGCTTGTTATAGATAGAGTCCTGCTCATGATTAACTATTAATATTTCAATATGTGTATAGTAGTGAGCACATACCTCGTCTTTCATATGAACTAGTAGCAATGAACTAGGTTCATCTTGTTAGAATCTCTTGATTAAGCCTCAATTTTAAAAAATCAAAAAACATCATTAGTAACTAAGGAGTCATATTAACACATGGCAAGAGAGTATGCTGTTTATAGCATGAAACTGAGCAATGATTATTCTGATTATTTACACAGATTTCAGAGTTCCTAGCCAAAATGTTTTTCTGGTTTGTTTTGAACTGGTTAAATTAGGTGATCTTAATCATCCCTAACTCTAACATGTTCCTTTAAAAATGCTCATACTTAGTGATTTAGTAAAGATGCCATTAATTTATTTATCAGCAGCACATAATTCAATAGAGATCATTCCTTTCTCATAGTTGTCTCTTAAGAAATGGTGTCTAACATTTATGTGCTTTGTTCTTTTATGATGAACGGGATTCTTCGCCATACTGATAGCACTAGTGTTATCATAGAAGATAGGGATGCATCTAATCTCTATAACAAAATCCATCAATTGTTGTTTAATCCACAATAACTGAGCACAACATGAGGCTGCAGCCACATACTCAGCCTCAACAGTAGATAGAGCTACTGAATTCTGTTTCTTAGTATCCCAAGACACAAGACATGAGCCCAAAAAGTGTGCCATACCTGAGGTGCTCTTTCTATCTACCAAAAAGCCTCCATAGTCAGCATCAGCATATCCCACAAGATCAAAATTACTACCTTTAGGATACCAAAGATAGAGTTCGGTGGTGCCTTTATAGTATCTCAAGATTCTCTTCACTGCAGTTAAGTGTGATTCCTTTGGATTAGCCTGAAATCTTACACAAAGCCCTACGCTGAAAACAATGTTAGGTCTATTGGAAGTAAGATACAACAATGAACCAATCATTCCTCTATACAACTTTTGATCGACAGATGAACCAGGTTCATCTACATCTATTTTTGTGGTTGTTGTAATAGGAGTGTCAATTTCCTTTGAGTCTTCCATTTTAAATCTTTTAAGCAATTCTTTCACATATTTTTAATAGTTCCATTTGAATTTTTTTTAATTTGTAAGACTAAAAATAAGTTAAGCTCACCCATCATGCTCATTTCAAATTCACTCCCCATTAGTTTAGCAAATTCTTTACTTAGCTTTTCAGAAGTTGCCCCAAAGATTATGTCATCTACATATATCTGCACTACCAAGAGATCTTTACCCTTTTCCTTCAAGAATAAGGTGCTATCAATTTTACCTCTCTTGTAGTCATGTTCCAGCAGGAATTTTGAAAGCCTTTCATACCACGCCCTTGGAGCTTGCTTGAGTCCATACAGTGCTTTGTCAAGCTTAGCTTGTTCACATGATTAGGATTCTCCTTGTTTTCAAACCACAGAGGCTACTTTACAAACACTTCTTCCTTGATGTAGCCATTAAGGAAGGCACTCTTGACATCCATCCAGTGAAGGGTGAATTCCATGTAAGCAGCAAAGGCTATGAGGAGCCTAATTGCTTCCAACCTTTCCACATGAGGAAAGGTTTCATCATAGTTTATTCCTTCCTCCTAACTGTATCTTTGAACCACCAATCTTGCCTTGTTTCTTGTAATTGTTCCATCTGCATCCTGCAAAAATTCAGCAATATTTTTAGGTTCAATCAGGGATAGAAAAGCATCAAACGCACACAGATTTTTCAAAGAGGATCTGGTTATGATTCCAGAGGTTGGATCAGTTATAATGTTCTCAATGGGGTGTGAGCTTTGAAATCTATGTAGCTTTACAACCAACTGGGTATTGATTGAAGATCTTACAATGTATTGTTGCTGAGGAACAGGAATAGGGACAAGTTCCAATGAGGTTTGGAAATTAGTTTGTTGTTCAGTTCCCCCTGGCATGTTGCCTGGGATGGATGAACCTGTTCTATCACCCGTTCCTTCCTCCAGTGTTGCTCCAGTTTGGTCTGAGTTTCTGACCATCCCAATTTCTTCATCTACTAGTTCCTGTCTCTCAGAGAAAATGTTAGTTTCATCAAAAACAACATGCACACTCTCTTCAACACACATAATTATTTTGTTATATACACATTATAAGCCTTACTATGTGAAGAATATCCCAAGGATACTCCCTCATCACTTCTGGGATCAAACTTACCTAGGGAGTCCTTGCTATTGTTGTGCACAAAGCACTTATAGCCAAAATCCCTAAGATGGGATATATTGGGCTGTTGACCCATGTCACTGCATAGTTTTGAAGATTGACAAAAGGCTGACCAGTTGAATCAGGTCCATCAGAGCACACATACTTGACCTGACGAGTTGGAACACAAACCTTATATGCATAATAGATGAATGCGACTGTGAAGTATCAATGAACAAGAAGAGTATCTTCTAATGTGAAAAGGATGCAAATTGATGAAAGAATAGAAGTCGAATTCAGCAAGGACATAAACGAAGGAAGGAAGTTGAGTTTGATAAGAACTTGTTCTCCCAGGTAAAGTTGAACTGGAATTGTAAGACAAGCTCAACGACTCTATAAATACTTGATGTATTTTTGCTGAAAAAGAGAGACGCACAAAGCTGAGTGAATCAAAGTCTGAAAGAAAATTTCCCAGAGATATTTTGCAAGTAGAATTACTGTGCGATGCAGAGTCTACAATTCAACTAGAAGAACTAGTTTCATCAGATTGATTATTGAGTCTAGTTGATTGTGGTAGGAGCTTTAATATTGTATCTTTTCAGCTTTCATAAAAGCAATTGTAATAGGTATGTATTGACCAAGTTAGAGATAACTTAAGGTGTGTAGAAATTAGCTAGGGGCTAGTTACTACAAAGGGTTAGAGTTAATCCTTAGGATTACAAAAGAGTTTATTTTGTAAGTCTGTTTGGCTCAGAGTTTTAGTGAAGAGTTGGGCAAATCCTACTAAGGAGTAGGTCGTGGTTTTTTCACCTTTTGAGCCAGGCGTTTTCTATGTAAAAATCTCTGTGTTTTTACTTTACTACTTCTTATTATTCTGCAACAGTAATAGTTGGAACACCAAGAAGAACCAGGTTCTTCTACTGAGACAATACTCAAAAATTGGGTACCAAACAAAGTAACCTATCTTATTGTGTGGTATTGAATTCTAAAACATCAATTGGTATCAGAGTAGGTTATCCTTGAAAAGGCTAACACCTTGGAAAAGATCAAGATGAGTACACCACCTGGGAACTGGGAAGGTCAATCAACTGCAAGGCCACCACTCTTCAATGTCCAGTACTATTATTGGTGGAAGAAAAAAATGAAGGACCACCTTATTGGAGAGGACTATGAACTCTGGGACATAGTCACTGATGGACCACTTGTAACAATGACGAAAAATGCTGAAGGTGTATATGTACCTAAGACTAGGGCTGACTGCACGGTTGAAGATCTGAAGAAATGAGAGAAGAATGCCAAAGAAAAGAAGTGGCTAGTGTGTGGATTAGGACCAGATGAATACAATAGAATCCAAAGTTGCACCACCGCCAAGGAAATCTGGGATACTCTACAAGTAGCCCATGAAGGAACAACTCAAGTGATGAGGTCTAGAGGTACACTACTATACTCTCAGTATGAAAACTTCACTATGAAAGAAGGAGAGACAATTCAGGAAATGTACACAAGGTTCACAACCTTGACAAATGAACTCAAGTCTCTTGAAAGAATCATACTTGAAGAATACAAGGTAGAGAAGATCTTGACAAGGGTTCTGCCTATCTCCTGGGAAATCAAGATCACTACTATCCAGGAATCCAAAAATATGGTAACCCTTAGACTGGATGAGTTGATTGGAAACCTCACTGCTTATGAACTCAGAAGGCAAACCATGAAGATGGATGCCCCAAAGAAGGAGAGAAGTCTAACACTGAGGATCATTGAGGGAACTGATCTGGAGGAGGATGAGATGGACATAATAACCAAAGAATTCAGAAACTTTCTCATGAGGAAAAAAGGCATCTCCAGGGAGGAAACTTCAACAAGGCAAATGCACCAAAAAGGTCAGCTAATAAGGGATGGTACAAGTGTGAAAAGACTGATCATCTCATCAAAAGCTGCCCTCAGTGGGAAGTAGAATGGAGGAAGGAAAGATATGAGAGAAGGAACAGGAGGAAGGAACAGGTTCAACCCAAGACAAACACAATAAAGGCTATGGTTGCTGCTTGGGGGGTAGTTTAGATGAAGAATCAGAAGATAGGGAGACTGAAGATCAGGCTCTCATGGCAATTGGAGAATCTGATTAGGAGACTTATGAAGAACCAGAGGTAAGTATCTCACAACATAAAACTAAAATAAAATTTTTGTCTAAGGAGAAACTCTCTGGGTTGCTACTTGACTTCATAGATGATTCTGAGGAAACAACCAAAGTGAAGGATCAACTATCTAAAGAGTGTGCAATGCTAAAAGCAAAATGCATGGACCTGGAAATAAGGGTCAATGAATCTAAAAAGAAAAACATTGTCTTGATAAACCAGGTTCATCCACTCAAAACTGATATTCTAGAGCTAAAATCTGAAAACTTAAAGTTAAGATTAGGATCCAGCAAAAAGGTAGTTGATCACTCTCATTTTGTGTTAGAAGAAGACTTGGGTAAACTGAAAGATAAAATATATGCCAAGCATGAGCAGATAAGATCTCTTAAAGAAGATCTTGGCAAAGTCAAACATGAATTAGATCGAACCTGTAAATGGAGTAAATCCTCTGACGCCCTGATATGGCTTCAAGAGAATCATAGTAGAAACAGGAGAGGGATTGGTTTTGGAAGTCAATTGCCCAAGTGGGATCCCAAAAACAAGTATCTCACTCTTCCTGAGAATAAAATCCGCACCCATTGTCGTAAGACTGGACACTACAAATATGAGTGTACTGCAAAAGAACAGGTCAGTCGAAAAAATGAGAGGTTTGTAAAAGGGAAAAACTGGCTACCAAATTGGGCCAGGAAAAATGTGATTCATCCATTCTCTCATAGAAAAGGACCCAAACTAGTTTGGGTTCTTAAGACAAACCTTTGATTCCTTTTGTAGGTTCAAGTGTGAGGAGGCAGCCAGATTTGGTACTTGGATAGTGGCTGCTCAAAGCATATGACTGGGAATATAGAACAGTTCCTTTCACTTGAAAGTCTCAAAGGAGGAAATGTCTCATTTGGAAACGGAAAGAAAGGTGAAATAATTGGGGTTGGTAAGGTAGGTAAGGATGATACACGATCTATTGAACATGTGTATCTAATAGATGGCTTGAAATATAGTCTGATCAGTGTATCACAACTATGTGACAGAGGTAACCTGGTTGCTTTTACTTCCACAAAATGTTTTGTGATTAACCT
>ML426757.1:2987-37847 GCA_005239525.1 Nicotiana knightiana | reverse complement strand
GTTGGAACTGGTTCATATGGATCTATGCGGTCCTATGAGAACTTTAAGTAGAGGTGGTAAGAGATATGTGATGGTGCTAGTTGATGATTTTTCAAGGTTCACTTGGACCTTATTCCTGTCATCTAAGGATGAAGCATTTGATATGTTCACCTCATTTGTTAAGAAAGCTGAAAATCAATAGGGACATCAACTGGCGTCAATAAGATCTGACCATGGTACTAAGTTTGAGAATACCAAGTTTGCTGAGTTCTGTGATGAATATGGTGTCAATCATAATTTTTCTGCTCCTAGAACCCACAGCAAAATGAGGTTGTTGAAAGGAAAAATAGAACTCTTGAAGACATGGCAAGAACCATGCTTCTATCAAGCAAACTACCTCACAGCTTCTGCGCATAAGCAATTAACACTACATGCTACATTATCAATAGATGCATGACCAGACCTCTAGTAGAAAAACTCCCTCTGAATTACTTAAAGGGAGAAAGCCCAACATATCCCACTTTAGGGCTTTTGGATTCAAGTGTTTTGTACATAATAATGGCAAAGATTCCCTAAGAAAATTTGGCCCCAGAAGTGATGAAGGAGTATTCTTGGGATATTCATCACATAGTAAAGATTATAAAGCGTATAATAAAAGAACTATGTGTGTAGAAGAAAGTATACATGTTGTCTTTGATGAAACTAACATTCTTGCTGAGAGACAGGAACCTGAGATGAGGCGCTTGGACTGGTAAGAAGCAGTGATCACATTGAAGCAAGCATGGAAGGTGGAATAGGTGATGGACCAGGTTCAACTACCCCAAGCATCATGACAGGGGGAATTCAACATATGCAACCTGACCCTAATCCTGCTCCACAACAACAAGGCACCATGGAATCATCTAGGAATGAACAACTGGTAATTAAACCACACCTATCAGAGTTCTCACCCTCTTGAGAACATCATAACAGATTTGACATCCGGAATCAAAACAAGATCATCCTTGAAAATTCTGTGTGCATTAGATGCCTTTCTGTCCATGATCGAACCAAAGAACATTAGGGAAGCCCTACAAGATGCTGATTGGGTAAATTCCATGCAAGAAGAGCTGAACAAATTTAAAAGAAGTCAAGTATGGCACTTGGTACCCAGGCCAGTAGACAGATCAGTGATTGGCACCAAGTGGGTCTTCAGGAACAAGATCGATGAGGATGGAACTGTTACAAGGAATAAGACAAGATTAGTTGTTCAAGGGTATAGTTAAGAAGAAGGAATTGACTATGATGAGACCTTTGCCCCTGTGGCAAGACTGGAGGCAATCAGACTTCTTATAGCATTTGCTGCACACATGGAATTCACTCTTCATCAGATGGATGTTAAGAGTGCCTTTCTCAATGGCTATCTGAAAGAAGATATATTTGTCAAGCAGACTCCAGGTTTTGAAATCAAGGAGTCACCTGACCATGTATACAAACTCGACAAGACTCTATATGGTCTCAAACAAGCACCAAGAGCATGGTACAAATGATTATCAAAATTCCTGCTAGAACATGGGTACAAACGAGGATAAATTGACATTACCTTGTTATTAAAGGAAAAGGGTAAGGATCTTCTGGTTGTGCAAATATACGTGGATGATATTATATTTGGGGCGACTTCTGAAAAATTGAGCAAGGAATTTGCTATGCTTATGGGGAGTGAGTTTGAGATGAGTATGATGGGTGAGCTAAACATCTTCTTAGGCTTGCAAATCAAGAAAAATCCAAATGGAACAATGATCCACCAACAAAATTATGTGAAAGAATTGCTCAAGAAGTTTAAAATGGAAGACTCAAAGGAAATACACACTCCCATAGCCACAGCTACAAAATTGGATGTTGATGAACCCGGTTAATCCGTTGGTCAGAAGTTATACAGAGGAATGATTGGGTCTCTATTATATCTCACTAGCAGCAGACCTGATATTGTGTTCAGCGTGGAACTGTGTGCTAGGTTTCAGGAAAATCCAAAGGAGTCCCACCTCACTGCAGTGAAGAGAATTTTGAGATACATGAAAGGCACCACTGATTTGTGCCTTTGGTATCCTAAAGGTAGTAATTTCGACCTTGTAGGATATGCTGATGTTGATTATGCAGGTTTCCAGGTTGATAGGAAAATTACTTCAGGTATGGCTCACTTTTTGGGCTCATGCCTTTTGTCTTGGGCTACCAAGAAACAAAATTCAGTAGCATTGTCTATTGTTGAGGCTGAATATGTGGTTGCAGCCTCATGTTGTGCCCAGTTGCTATAGATCAAGCAACAACTCATGGATTTTGGTATTGATGTGGGATTCATTCCTATTTTCTATGATAACACTAGTGCTATTAGTATGACGAAGAACTCGGTTCATCACAAGAGGACTAAGAACATAGATGTTAGGCACCATTTCCTAAGGGATAAATATGAAAAGGGAATGATATCAATTGAATTTTGTGCTACTGATCATCAAATTGCTGATATATTCACTAAATCACTTAGTAGGAAAATTTTTGAGAGAAACATGCTGGAATTAGGGATGATTAAGATCACCTGATTGGAAAAAAAACTGAAAAAATGGAATTTTTTTTTTTTGGCTAGAAAATTTTAATTAGTTACTTAATCAGATTAACAATTGCTCAGTCTCATACTGTAAAAACTGTACTCTTATGCCATGTTTTGGTATGACTCACTGATCACAAATGAAATTTTTTGTATCTTTGCAAATTGAGGCTTGATCAGGAGGATTCTGAAATGATGAACCTGGTTCATCGTGTTGGTTCATCTGAAAGGCGAGGTATGTGTTCTACACTCTGCACACTTTGAAATATTAATAATTAAATCATGAGCAGAACTCTGCCCAAACTCAATCTTTTCAAAGCCTATCCATTTGACTTTGAACCAGTTCTGTTTCAACAAGAATTCTCACCAAATTAAAATACCTAGATTCTAGGGAAGCCTTAACCGTCAATTCAAAACTAAAAGCTCATTCAAGCCATACTTCCATTACAAAACCATTCCCAAATTTTCTATGACTCAGGTAACATCTGTCCCACGTCCTTCTTCTGAGGTCAACTCTGATGTTGCTGAAAAATATAGAAAATAGGTTTATACTGGTTGGGTATGTAATAGATGTGGAGTTGCCAGAAAAAATAAGAATAGGTGGTAAAAATTAAATTAAAAAAAATGAGTGAGGGAGTACGAAGTAGTGAGAAAGGGAAAAGGGAAACAAGTGGCCGATTTTTCACCTACCTCTAAATCTGTTAGAGGCTATTTTTGGAGCTGAGCCAGAAAAGGAGGAAGAAAGTAGCAAGAACACAGGGGGAAGTGAATCAGGAGAAACTGAAGGGTTAGTGAATTTAGGAAAGCACACAGATGAACCTAGTTCATCTACTGAGGAAACCCTGGCGGATCTGCTGAAAAAAGTTAGGCGATAATTACAATCCAAATAAGAAAAGAACTTCTAAAGCTCAAACGTCTGGAACATCAAGAGAAAGTAAGAAAAGAAAAGCTGCTCCTTTTGAGACTTCTAATATTTCTCTTCCAAGAGGAAGAACTACAAGGAGCAAGCTAAAGCAAAGTGAGGACGAGTTGAAGAGAGCTTTAGAGGAGAGTAAGAAGGAAAAAAAGGTTGTTGGACCTATTGAGGTTGTTGAAGTCGATGAGATGGACCTGATCCATCAAAGTGAAAAAGTGGCAGAGGTAGAGGTTCAGACCCCTAAGCTCAAAAAAGCCAAGACTTGCTCAAAGAAGTTTTCATCTGTTTCTAAGTCAGCTGAACCGTCCATCTTGGCTAAATGAACCAGGTTTGCAGTTTTTCCAAGCCTTAATTTCCTAGCCTGTCTAGAACTTTCAGTGACCCACATTCACAATTTTTTGTTTGTTACTCATGTTTTAATTGTTTTTGTTTCATTTTGTGGATTGTAGCAGAATCATATTCTCTCTATCAATAAAATCTGATGCTTTTTGCTCTGATTTAGTATCTCTATTTTTTGATAGTTTGAATTCTTAGTTGATTATTGATGATTAATCCATGATTGTATATGCAGTTGCCTCAATGGCCATGAGTAATAATTAATAAATCTGGTAAGTGTATCATTTTACAAACATTTTGATGATGCCAAGAGGGGGAGGATATGTGCTGAACTTTTTCAAAAGTGATATTTATAACATACTGAACCTGGTTTCTCTATGATTAATGCTTAAAACCATACCCTATATTTGAAGTGTATACAGGATTAAGCACAGAGTTTGTCATCATCAAAAAGGGGGAATTATTTGACCCATGTCACTGCATAGTTTTGAAGATTGACAAAAGGCTGACCAGTTAAACCAGGTCCATCAGAGCACACATACTTGACCTGACGAGTTGGCACACACACCTTATATGCATAAGAGATGAATGCGATTGTGAAGTATCAATGAACAAGAAAAGTATCTTCTAATGCGAAAAGGTTGCAAATTGATGAAACAATAGAAGTCAAATTCAGCAAGGACAGAAACGAAGGAAGGAAGTTGAGTTTGGTAAGAACTTGTTCTCCCAGGTAGAGTTGAACTGGAATTAGAAGACAAGCTCAACGAATGACTTTATAAATACTTGATGTATTTCTGCTGAAAAAGAGAGGCGCACAAAACTGAAGTGAATCAGAGTCTGAAAGTAAAATTCCCAGAGATATTTTGCAAGCATAATTACTGTGCGATGCAGAGGCTACATTTCAACTAGAAGAACCAGTTTCATCAGATTGATTAATGAGTCTAGTTGATTGTAGTAGGACCTTTAATATTGTATTTTTTCATCTTTCATAGAAGCAATTGTAATAGGTATGTATTGATCAAGTTAGAGTTAACTTGAGGTGTGTAGAAATTAGCTAGGGGCTAGTTACTACAAAGGGTTAGAGTTAATCCTTAGGATTACAAAAGAGTTTATTTTGTAAGTCCATTTGGCTCAGAGTTTTAGTGAAGAGTCGAGAAAATCCTACTGAGGAGTAGGTCGTGGGTTTTTCACCTTTTGAGCCAAGTGTTTTCCACGTAAAATCTCTTATATTGGCTTAATAGTTGGAAAAGTCAACGGGGAGTTGACTTATTGGTAAACAACCTCAGAATGTAGATTTTATGGCTCGGATAGCTTCGTTAGGTGATTTGGGGCTTAGTAATGTGTTAAGAATGTGGTTTTGACGCACGGTGTAAAAGTTAGCTATCGTGGTCAAAATGGACATATGAAAGTTGGAGTGGGTTTGTAGTGTCATTTTTGACGTGTGGAAATTTTCAGATCGTTCGGACGTGTTTTTGTTGGTTTCGACATCATTGGCGGAATTTAGAAATCCCAAAGTTCATAGGCTTGAGTCCTATGTGATTTTGGTGTTTTGGCGTTGTTTTGGGTGTTTCGAAGGCTCGACTAAGTTTGAATAAGGGTTGGGACTTGTTTGTGTTTCTGGTTGGGGTCTCGAGGGGCTCGGGATGATTTCTGATAGTCATCGAAGGGATTGAAGTTGGAAAATGCAGCTGGTGCCAGGCTTCTGGTGTGGCCGCACCTGCGGAAGGGATTGCGTAGGTGAGAAAATGGGTCAGGCTGGAGAAAGTCGCAGGTGCAAGCTCCGCAGGTGTGAGATTTGGGCCTTAAGTGGAATTCCACAGGTCCGCACCTGGGACCGCAGGTGCGGAGCAAGGCCCACAGGTTTCACTGGGCAGGAAGTATAAATACTTGCCTCCACAAATTTTGGCATTTTTCATCACTTTTGCATGCGGGTTGAGACATTTTGGGAGAAAGTTGAAGAAGGATTTCTAGGGTCTTTTGTGGAGGTAAGTTTCTCGCACTAAAAACTCGATTCTATATTGTTATTTGACGGATTAGGCTTGGAATTAGTGGATTTAATGGCATAAATTGGGGGTTTAGGGCTTGGGAAATTGAGACTTACAATTAAGGAGTTTAGTGGTCAATTGTGGTCGGATTTTGATGCATTTTATATGTGTAGACTCAGGAAAGGATAAGGATTCTTGTGATGCGAATTTTATCAAATTCCGAGACGTGGGCACGGGTCTCGGGTTTGGCAAATTTCGGGAATTTTTTTTAAGACTGATTGTTTTTGATTGGGCCTTGTTCATTTAGCGTACATTGATGATGTTAATCTGGTTTTGGTTAGATTCGCAGTAATCAGGAGCCGATTCGAGAGGCAAGAGCATCGCGGATTAGTATTCAGGCCGGGTTGAGGTAAGTAATGACTATAAATCTTGTCCTGAGGGTATGAAACTCCGGACTTCGTATTTTCTCACTATTTTGGAGTGGCGCACATGCCGGATAACGAGTATGTGGCGTGAACTGATTTTTGGGTTTGGAATTGGTCCTTTCCTAGGCAACTATTGAGTTGCGTATTTACTTTAAATCATATGTTAAATTGTGTTCTAAAGATATTACTATATTTGGGATGTAAGCCATGTTTGGGGCCTTGTGCCAACTTATTTAGACCCCTTGGGGATTTTACTGCTATTCTCTTACTGTGTTGACTTATGATTTACACTCAGTCATATTATGTTTAACTGTTTTCGAAACTCAGCCTTATCTACACTATTTTGAGATATAAAATGAAGTTTTGGGTCGAGTACCCCGTTTTACTGATAGCCCGAGTGACTTACTGAGAGTTTCTGGATGAGTGGGGTCGAGAGTCTGATTGTGAGGATATGAGATGCCATGAGGTGGCTTGATATTAGCGCTTGGGCTGAAGGAGCCCCTTCGGAGTCTATAAACACCCCTAGTGAGCACAGGTACCTACTGAGTGCGAGTGCCGAGTGCCGAGTGATTGGGAGGCATGAGTGACAGTGAGGTTGCTCGAGGGGCTGATACTGAGTCATTGTGAGGTTTGCTGAGCGACTGATTCGGAGTGATGATTTGCCCGAGGGGCGATTTATGATACATGTTTTGGCCCGAGGGGCTATTTATGATTTATTTCATTTTACACTAAACTCTTTGGGTATTTTGTTTTTCTTAAATTATTGGAGAACACATTTTTCAAAGGATTTTACTGAAGTTGGCTTTTAAATCATGTTGGTTTAATGTATAAACTGTTGGAAAGAAAGGTTGTGCTTATTGTGAATTGATGATTTGATCTTATGTGTTTCTTACTGCTTAGACTTGATTTATTTTCATTACCACTAAGTTGGCGTACTCACATTATCCCTGCACCCCTGTGTGCAGATACAGGTGTTGGTACCGAGCGCTACTTTCCTTCCTTCTTGTGGAGTCGGAATTGGGACTTCGAGGTAGCTGTTCAGCGTCCACATCATCTCTTTTCCCATTTCTTGTTTTGTACTTAGTTCCTCGTTGTGAGTCTTGATGTACTTTGACAGTAGGGTTATTTTGTACTGCTCGTAGATTCTCATGACGGTTGACTCCAGGTTTTGGGGTAGTGTATAAACTGTTTTACTCATTTTGTTGCTTTAAACTGCTTAAGCGAAAGAAATTTTTGTGAAAGATCAAAATAGTTTTGAAAATTATGAAATATTATGTCAGTATGTAATTGCTGGTTAGCCTCATTCCATGATAGGCGCCATCATGGCCGGCTTAGGATTTGGGGTCGTGAGAAGCTGGTATTAGAGCCTAGGTTATATAGGACTCCACGGTCATGAGCAGGTTTAGTAGAGTCTTGCGGATTGGTACGGAGACGTCTGTACTTATCTTCGAGGGGCTGCAGACCCCTTAGGAAAAACCTCATTTTTCTTGAATTCTGTCGTGCCATTTTGTTGATTTTGGAAATCTAAACTTCAGTTGTTTCATTCTCTCACAGATGGTGGGACTCGTGCTACCGATCAGGGTGACAAGCCACCAGCTAGACCAGCGAAAGGTCGAGGCCATGGTAGAGGTAGGGGATCAGCCCGTGTAGCAGCCAGGGCAGTACTAGAAAGTCCACCTATCATTCAGAATCAAGTTCCCGCCGCAGATACTCCAGCGGGTCAGGCTGAGGCACCGGCGGTGCCTATTGTTGTTCCGGGTCTTCAAGAGCCCTTGGCTCAGATCTTGACTGTATGTACCACACTTGCTCAGGCAGTTGCTGCATCTTCTATTGCTGCTACTTCTCAGGCCGGGGGAGGCAGTCAGACTCCAGCTGCCCGGACACCTGAGCAGGTTACTCAGGGCATTCAAACATCGGGGGCAGTTCAAGCCCAGCCGGTTGCTCCAGTTCCGGACTTCGTGGTCCCAGATATGCCTGATGATGAGCAGCGTAGGCTGGAGAGATTTAGTAGACTTCAGCCTCAGACATTCAGTGGTGCTAAGGGTGAGGATGCCCAGGGTTTTCTGGATAAGTGTCAGAGGATGCTTCGTACTGCTGGGATTCTAGAGACCAGCGGGGTCTCGTTTGCTACTTTTCAATTTTCTGGGGCTGCTTTTACTTGGTGGGAGTCCTTCGAGAGGCGTAGGCCTGTTGGTTCAACACCCCTAACATGGCAGCAGTTCTCCACTATCTTCTTGGAGAAGTATGTTCCCCAATTTCACAAGGAGGAGCAGCGCAAGTAGTTTGAGCAGCTACGTCAGGGGGAGCTATCAGTGATGCAGTATGAGATTCGGGTTTCAGAGTTGGCTCATCATGCCACCGAGCTGGTTCCTCCTGATAGGGAGAGGATTAGGAGGTTTGTGGGTGGCCTCACTTATTAGCTCCGCCTTTTTATGACTAAGGAGAAGGTATCAGGTGCTACTTTTGAGCAGGTTGTCGATATTGCTCGTGATATTGAGTCGGTTCATCGTCAGGGGCTGGAGTAGAGGGAGGCCAAGAGGCCTCGTAGATCGGGTGGTCCTAGTGGTGCTTCTTCCAGGGTCTAGTGATGCTCCTTCCAGGGGGCAGTTTCAGCACGGTAGAGGTCGTTCATTCAGGCCACCTCAGTCTGTCCGCCCAGCCTATAGTGGTTCATCTTCGGGTCATGGTCCCCGTAGTTCTCAGCCGGGCCATTCTTCATTCGGTGCCCTTCCAGCCCACAGTGCAGCTCGAGCACCACCAGTTCAGAGTTCCTCTATGCATGATTCTTCTAGTGGCCATTTTGGTGTCAGGGGTTTCTATCAGTCCCCATCTCCAGCTCTAGGGAGTTGTTTTGAGTGCGTAGAGTTTTGGCACATGTGGAGGCAGTGTCCCTGTTGTTTTGGTGGTTCTTCTTAGCAGAGGGTCCAGCCCTCGACTTCAACTCCAGTTACCTCAGCACCCGCCCAGACAGCTAAGGGTGGGGGCCAGACCGCCAAGGGCCGCCCTAGAGGGGGAGGTCGTGTAGGTGGAGGCTAGGCTCGTATCTATGCACTTCCAACCAGGCCAGATGCTATGGCCTCCGATGCAGTGATCACAGTATTGTCCCAGTCTGTCGCTGAGATTCTTTGGCTTTATTTGACCCTGGTTCTACATATTCCTATGTTTCATCATATTTTCCCCCTTTTTTGGATATGCCCCGTGAGTCTCTAGTTACATCGGTTCATGGGTCGACTTCGGTGGGCGATACTGTTGTTGTGGACCGTGTGCATCGGTCATGTATGATATCTATTAGGGGTCTGACGACCCGAGTGGACCTATTGTTACTTAGCATGGTTGATTTTGACGTGATATTAGGCATGGATTGGCTATCCCCGTGTCATGTTGTTCTTGATTTTCACGCTAAGACCGTGACCTCAGATATGCTAGGATTTCCGAGGATTGAGTGGAGAGATTATTCTTAGTACGTGCCTAGCAGGGTGATTTCCTACCTGAAGGCTCAGCGTATGGTTGAAAAGGGGTGTTTATCGTATTTGGTTTTTTTGAGGGATGTCAGTGGTGAGACTCCCACTATTGATTCGGTTCCTGTGGTCCGTGATTTTTTGGACTTGTTTCATGCGGACCTGACAGGCATGCCACCTGACAGGGAGATTGATTTTGGTATTGACCTGGTGCCAAGCACTCAGCCAATCTCTATTCCACCTTATCGTATGGCACCAGCGGAGTTGAAGGAATTAAAGGAGCAGCTTCAGGTACTCCTAGATAAGGGGTTCATTTGGCCTAGTGTGTCACCTTGGGGTGCTCCGGTGTTGTTTGTGAAGAAGAATAATGGTTCTATGGTAGTTCTTATCATCAGAGGGTCAAGCCCTCGACTTCGGCTCCAGTTACCTCAGTACTCGCCCAGACAGCGAAGGGTGGGGGCCACACCACCTGGGGCCGCCCTAGAGGGGGAGGTCGTGCAGGTGAAGGCTAGGCTTGTATCTATGCACGTCCAGCCAGGCCAGATGCTATGGCCTCCGATGTAGTGATCACAGTATTGTCTCAGTCTGTCGCCGAGATGCTTTAGCTTTATTTGACCCTGGTTCTACATATTCCTATGTTTCATCATATTTTTCTCATTTTCTGGATATGCCCCGTGAGTCTCTAGTTACGTCGGTTCATGTGTAGACTCCGGTGGGCGATACTATTGTTCTGGACCGTGTGCATCGGTCATGTGTGATATCTATTAGGGGTATGGAGGCCTGAGTGTACCTATTGTTACTTAGCATGGTTGATTTTGACGTGATATTGGGCATGGATTGGCTATGCCCGTGTCATGTTGTTCTTGATTTTCACGCTAAGACCGTGACCTCAGCTATGCTAGGATTTCCGAGGGTTGAGTGGAGAGGTTCTTCTGATTATGTGCCTAGCAGGGTGATTTCTTACCTGAAGGCTCAGCGTATGGTTGAAAAAGGGGTATTTATCGTATTTGGATTTTGTGAGAGATGTCAGTGGTGAGACTCCCACTATTTATTCGGTTCCTGTGGTTCGTGATTTTTCGGACTTGTTTCATGCAGACCTGCCAGGCATGCCACCTGACAGGGACATTGATTTTGGTATTGACCTGGTGCGAGGCACTCACCCAATCTCTATTCCACCTTATCGTATGGCATCAGCGGAGTTGAAGGAATTAAAGGAGCAGCTTGAGGAACTCCTAGATAAGGGGTTCATTCGGCCTAGTGTGTCACCTTCGGGTGCTCCGGTGTTGTTTGTGAAGAAGAAGGATGGTTCTATGGTGGTTCTTCTTAGCAGAGGGTCCAGCCCTCGACTTCGGCTCCAGTTACCTCAGTACTCGCCCAGACAGCTAAGGGTGGGGGCCACACCGCCAGGGGCCGCCCTAGAGGGGGAGGTCGTGCAGGTGGAGGCCTGGATCGTATCTATGCACTTCCAGCCAGGCCAGATGCTATGGCCTCCGATGTAGTGATCACAGTATTGTCTCAGTCTGTCGCCGAGATGCTTTGGCTTTATTTCACCCTAGTTCTACATATTCCTATGTTTCATCATATTTTTCTCATTTTCTGGATATGCCCCGTGAGTCTCTAGTTACATCTGTTCATGTGTAGACTGCGGTGGGCGATACTATTGTTGTGGACCATGTGCATCGGTCATGTGTGATATCTATTAGGGGTCTGAAGACCCGAGTGGACCTATTGTTACTTAGCATGGTTGATTTTGACGTGATATTGGGAATAGATTGGCTATCCCCGTATCATGTTGTTCTTGATTTTCACGCTAAGACCGTGACCTCACCTATGCTAGGATTTTTGAGGGTTGAGTGGAGAGGTTCTTCTGAGTATGTGCCTAGCATGATGATTTCTTACCTAAAGGCTCAGCGTATGGTTGAAAAAGGGTGTTTATCGTATTTGGCTTTTGTGAGGAATGTCAGTGGTGAGACTCCCACTATTGATTCAGTTCCTGTGGTCCGTGATTTTTCGGACTTGTTTCATATAGACCTGCCAGGCATGCCACCTGATAGGGACATTGATTTTGGTATTGACCTGGTGACAGGCACTCAGCCTATCTCTATTCCACCCTATCGTACGGCACCAGCGGAGTTGAAGGAATTAAAGGAGCAGCCTCAGGAACTCCTAGATAAGGGGTTCATTCATCCTAGTGTGTCACCTTAGGTGGTCCAGTGTTGTTTGTGAAGAAGAAGGATGGTTCTATGTGTATGTGTATTTATTATCGGCAACTGAACAAGGTTACAGTAAAGAACCAGTATCCCTTGCCTCGTATAGAAGATTGGTTTGATCAGTTGCAGGGGGCCAGTGTATTTTCCAAGGTTTAATTGCGTTCTGGATATCATCAGTTAAAGATTCGGGGGCCCGACATCCCGAAGACTGCCTTCAGGACCAGGTATGGTCATTATGAGTTTCCGGTTATGTCATTCGGGCTGACCAATGCCCCAACGGCCTTTATGCACTTGATGCACAGTGTATTCCGGCCTTATCTAGATTCTTTCATCATCGTGTTTATCGATGACATCTTGGTGTATTCCCGATCTTGGCAGGATCATGAGCAGCATTTGAGAGTTGTGCTTCATACCTTGAGGGAGAAGAAGTTGTACGCAATATTTTTGAAGTGTGAGTTCTGGCTTGATTCAGTAGCGTTCATGGGGAACGTGGTGTCTAGTGAGGGTATTCAGGTTGATCCGAAGAAAGATTGAGGCGGTGCAGAGATGGCCTAGACCGCCATCAGCTACCGAGATTTGCAGTTTCCTTGGTTTTGCAGGGTACTATCGCCGTTTTGTAGAGGTATTTTCATCTATTGCAGCACCTATGACCAGACTGACCTAGAAGGTTTTTCAGTTCAGGTGGACTGAGGAGTGTGAGGAGAGCTTTGAGAAGCTCAACTCAGCTTTGACTACAGCTCCAATGTTTGTTTTGCCTACAGGTTCAGGTTCTTATAAAGTTTACTGTCACGCCTCGAGAGTTGGCCTTGGAGTGGTTTTGATGCAGGACGGTAAGGTGATTACCTACGCGTCCAGATAGTTGAAGGTGCACGAGAAGAATTATCCAGTGCCGAATCTTGAGCTAGCAGCTATTGTCCACGCCTTGAAGATTTGGCGTCATTATTTGTATAGAGTGCATTGTAAGATTTTCACTGATTACCGTAGTTTGCAGCATCTGCTTAGGCAGAAGGACCTGAATTTGCGTCAGTGGAGATGGTTGGAGCTCCTCAAGGATTATGACCTCACCATTCTATATCATCCGGGAAGGCCAATTTAGTGGCTGATGCCCTAAGTCGCAGAGCAGAGAGTATGGGGAGTCTAGCCTACCTTCCAATAGTAGAGCGACCTTTAGCACTTGATGTTCAGGATTTAGCGGGTCAGTTGGTGAGATTGGATCTATCAAAGCCCCCGCGAGTATTGGCTTGTGTAGCCTCCATGTCTTCTCTTTATGATCAGATTAGAGCAAGTCAGTATAACGATCCACACTTGCTCGTTCTTCAGGACAGGGTTCATTGCGGTGATGCTAGGGATGTGGTTATTGGTGATGATAGGGTCATGAGGATGTAGGGCCGGAGTTACGTGCCAAATGTGCATGGACATCGATATTTGATTCTAGCTGAGGCCCATAGTTCGCGGTATTCCATCCATGGGGGTGCCGCAAAGATGTATCAGGATCTGAGACAACTTTATTGGTGGAGGCAGATGAAGAGGGATATTGTTGAGTTCGTGACTCGGTGTCTCAACTGTCAGCATGTCAACTATGAGCACCAGAGACTGGGTGGATTGCTTCAGAGATTAGATATTCCGGAGTGGAAGTGGGAGCGGATAACCATGGACTTTGTAGTTGGGCTTCCACGGACTTCGAGGAGGCTTGATGCTATATGGGTTATTGTGGATCGGATCTCTGGTTAGTTGGTTTGAGCCGGGCGAGGCTAGTTATCGGGCAGAGACTTGGTTGATGATGCGTTATGTAAGGTGAAGTTGATTCGGGAGCGGCTTCGCACGACACAGTCTAGGCAGAAGAGTTATGCGGACCGGAAGGTCCGAGATGTATCTTTCATGGTTGGAGAGAAGGTGTTGCTGAAGGTGTCACCCATGAAGGGTGTTATGAATTTCGAGAAGAGGAGAAAGCTGGGTCCCCGGTTCATTGGGCCATTTGAGGTGCTTTAAAGGATTGGAGAGGTGGCTTATAGACTTGCCTTGCCACCCGACTTATCGAGTATTCATCCGGTGTTCCATGTTTTGATGCTCCGAAAGTATGTTGGTGACCCGTCTCATGTTTTAGACTTCAGCACGGTTCAGCTCGAGGGTGATATGTCATATGAGGTAGCGCCAGTGGCTCTTTTGGGTCGTTGGGTCAGAAGGCTGAGGTATAAGGATATAGCTTCGGTAAAGGTTCAGTATAGAGGGCAGCCGATGGAGGATACCACCTGGGAGACTGAGCGGGAGATGCGGAGCAGATATCCTCACTTATTTGAGACTCCATGTATGTTTCTAGACTCGTTCGAGGACGAACGTTTGTTTAAGAGGGGAAGGATGTAACGACCCGGCCAGTCATTCTGTGAGATTAACCCCGTTTCCCCTGTTTCTGCTTCATTGTGTGTTGTTTCGCCTGATTTTTTCGTGTTGAGTTGGTTGGTTCGGGTTCGGAGTGGTCGTGGTGAGAACTGAGACACTTTGTCTCTTATATTGGCTTAATAGTTGGAAAAGTTAACTACGAGTTGACTTATGGGTAAACGACCTCAGAATGTAGATTTTATGGCTCAAATAGCTTCATTAGGTGATTTGGGACTTAGGAGTGTGTTCGAAATGTGGTTTTGATGTCCGGTGTAGAATTAGGCTTGAATTGGCGAAGTTGAGTTTTGGCGATTTCCGGTCGGCAGTGGAAAGTTATCTATCGGGGTCGAAACGGAAATATTAAAGTTGGAGCAGGTTCGTAGTGTCATTTTGGACGTGTGTGCAAATTTTCAGGTCATTCATACGTGTTTTGGTTGGTTTCGGCATCATTGGTGGAGTTCAGAAATCTCAAAGTCATAAGCTTGGGTCTGATGTGATTTTGGTGTTTCGGTGTTGTTTTGGGTGTTTCGAAGGCAAGACTAAGTTTGAATAAGTTTATGGGACTTGTTTGTGTTTTTTGTTGGGGTCCCGAGGGGCTCGGGATGATTTCGGATAGTCATCGGAGGGATTGAAGTTTGAAAATGCAGCTGAAGAAGCTGCTAGTGCCAGGCTTCTGGTATGGCTGCACCTGCGGAAGGGTAGCCGCAGGTGCGGGGTGGCTTGCGAAGGTGCGGAAAGGGGTCGGGCTGGAGAAAGTTGCAGGTGCAAGATATGGATCGCACCTACGAAGCCGCAGGTGCGAGATTTGGGCATTAAGTGGAATTCCGTAGGTGCGCACCTGGGACCGCAGGTGTAGAGCAACGGCCGCAGGTGTGGTTTCACTGGGCAGGAAGTATAAATACTTGCCTCCGCGAATTTTTGGTATTTTTCATCACTTTTCCATGCGGGTTGAGACATTTTGGGAGCCAATTGAAGAAGGATTTCGAGGGTCTTCTGTGGAGGTAAGTTTCTCGGACTAAAAACTCGATTCTATGTTGTTATTTGACGAATTAGGCTTGGAATTGGCGGATTTAATGGCCTTAATTGAGGGTTTAGGGCTTGGGAAATTGAGACTTATCATTAAGGAATTTAGGGGTCAATTGTGGTCGGCTTTTGATGCATTTTATATGTGTAGACTTGGGAAAGGATAAGGATTTTTGTGATGCGATTTTTATCAAATTTTAAGACGTGGGCTCGGGGCTCGGGTTTGGCCAATTTTGGGATTTTTAGTTAAATTGATAGTTTTTGATTGGGCCTTGTTCCTTTAGCGTATATTGATGATGTTAAACTGGTTTTGGTTAGATTCGTAGCAATCGGGAGCCGATTCGAGAGGCAAGAGCATCGCAGATTAGGATTTTGTCCGGGTTGAGGTAAGTACTGACTATAAATCTTGTCCTGAGGTTATGGAACCCCGGACATCGTATTTTCTCACTATTTTTGAAGTAGCGCACATGCCGGATGACGAGTGTGTGGCATGCACTGATTTTTGGATTTGGACTTGGTCCTTTCCGCGGCAACTATTGAGTTGCGTATTTACTTTACATCATATGTTAAATTGTGTTCTAAAACTATTGCTCTATTTGGGCTGAGCCATGTTTGGGGCCTTGCGCCGACTTGTTTAGACCCCTTGGGGGCTTTTACTTCTATTTATTCACTGTGTTGACTTGTGATTTACACTGAGTCATATTATGTTTAACTGTTTTCGAAACTCAGCCTTATTTACACTATTTTGAGATATAAAATGATGTTTTGGGATGAGTACCCCATTTTACTGATAGCTCGAGTGGCGTACTAAGAGTTTCTGACTGAGTGAGGCCGAGGGCCTGATTGTGAGGATATGAGATGCCACGAGGTGCCTTGATATTAGCGCTTGGGCTGAAGGAGCCCCTCTGGAGTCTGTAAACACTCCCAGTGAGCGCAGGTACCTACTGAGTGCAAGTGCCGAGTGATTGGGAGGCATGAGTGACAGTGAGTTTGCTCGAGGGATTGATACTGAGTGATTGTGAGGTATGCTGAGCGACTGATTCTGAGTGATGATTTGCCCGAGGGGCGATTTATGATACATTTTTTGGCCCGGGCGCTATTTATGATTTATTTCATTTTACACTAAACCCTTTGGATATTTTTTTTCTGAAATTGTTGGAGAACACATTTTTCAAAGGATTTTACTGAAGTTGGCTTTTAACGCATGTTGGTTTAATGTATACACTGTTGGAAAGAAAGGTCGTGCTTATTGTGAATTGATGATTTGATCTTATGTGTTTCTTACTACTTAGACTAGATTTATTTTCATTACTACTGAGTTGGCGTACTCACATTACTCCCTGCACCCCTGTGTGTAGATACGGGTGCTGGTACCGAGCACTAGTTTCCTTCCTTCGTGTGGAGCCATAGTTTTGACTTCGAGGTAGCTATTCAGCGTCCACAGCATCTCTTTTAACATTTCTTATTTTGTACTTAGTTCCTCGTTCCGAGTCTTGATGTATTTTGACAGTAGGGCTATTTTTGTACTGCTCGTAGATGCTCATGACGGTTGACTCCAGGTTTTGGGGTAGTGTATAAATTGTTTTACTCATTTTGTTGCTTTAAACTATTTAAGTGAAAGAAATTTTTGTGAAAGATCGGAATATTTTTGAAAATTATGAAATATTATGCCAATATGTAATTATTGGCTAGCCTGGTTCCATGATAGGCGCCATCATGGCCGGCTTAGGATTTGGTGTCGTGACAGATCTATGCCATGCTCATCACAAAATTCAGCAAATTTTGCATTTTCAAATTCAGTGCCATGATCAGACCTAATTAATGCAAGTTGATTTCCTAATTTTTTTAATGTATTTTTCTAAGAAAGGAAGTAAACATGTCAAATGCTTAATCTTTAGATGTTAGAAACAATGTCCAGGTAAATCTAGAATAGTCATCAACAAGCACAATTACATATCTCTTACCACCTCTGTTAATGTACTCATAGGACCACATAGGTCCATATGGATCAGTTCCGTCGTCCTGGTAGTACTTACCATTTTCTTGGTTTTGAAAGATGATCTTACCTATTTCCCCCTTGCACAAGCCTCACAAATTTTATCTTCCTTGAACTTAATGTTAGAAAGTCCTATCACTAAGTCCTTGGATACTAATTTGCGGAGTTGATTCAGACAAGCATGGCCAAGTCTTTTGTGCCAAAGGAGGGGATCACTGTCCAGCACACTTAAACACGTTAGTTCATTTTTTGACAGAGTGGACAGATCTATGATATAGATATTATTCACTCTCTTTCCCTGCAAAACAATCTTGTTAGTGATAAGATTAATTACAAAGCATTTTATAGAAGTGAATGCTACCAAGTTACCTTTGTCACACAGCTGTGACACAGGTAGACATTCTCAATGGAATGAGTGTCATCCTTACCTACCTTACCAACCCCAATGATTTCACCTTTCTTTCCATTTCCAAAGGAGACATTTCCTCCTTTGAGGTCCTCAAGTGAAATGAACTGTTCCTTGTTACCAGTCATGTGTTTTGAGCAACCACTATCCATGTACCATATTTGGCTACCTCCTTTCACTTGAACCTACAAAAGAAAATCAGGGGGTAGTCTTAGGAACCCAAACTAGTTTGGGTCCCTTTCTATAAGCAAAAGGATGAATTAAACTCCTTTTAGGCCAATTTGGTAACCAATTCTTACTTTGAACAAAACTTTTATTCTTTCGACTGCCATGCTCTTTTTCATTGCATTCACTTTTGTAGTGACCAGTCCTACCACAGTGGGTACAAATTTTGTTCTCAGGACGAGTGAGGTACTTGATTTTGGGATCTCATTTAGGCAGTTGACTCCTAAAGCCAAGTCCTCTTCTGTTGCTACTGTGATTTTCCTGTAGCCATGTTAAAGCATCAGAGGATTTATTCCATTTGCATGTTCTGTCCAGTTCATGCTTAACCTTACCAAGTTCCTCCTTCAACACCCTTATCTGTTCATCTTTCTTATACAACTCATCCTTTAGTCTGCCCTAATTTTCTTCTAAGATGAGTTGAGAGTTGTCAGCTGTCTTCTTACTGGTTCCTAGTTTAGTTTTAAATTTTTAGATTTTAACTCTAGGACATTTGTTTCAAGTGGATGAACCTGGTTCTTCAGATCGTTGTTTTCACTCACAGATTCACTTACTCTGACTTCCATGTTCTTACACTTTGCTTTTAACATTACACACTCCTTAGACAGTTGTTCCTTCTCTTTTTCTATTTCTTCGGAATCAACAATGAAGTCAAGTAATAATTCAGAGAGTTTTTCTTTGGATAGGAACTTAATCTTGTTTTTGAGATAGGATATACTTACCTCTGATTCCTCATCTGATGCACCAATTGCCATGAGTGCTTGCTCATCTCCATCTTCATCATCTGAGCTTTCTCCCCAAGCAGCAACCATAGCTTTTGTTGGTGTTGTGTTTTTCTTGGGATGAACCAATTCCTTATTCTGGTTCCTTCATTCAGATCTTTCCCTTTTCCATTCAACTTCCCACTGAGGACATTTCTTGATGTGATGATCAGTTTTTCCATATTTGTAGCATCCCTCGTTGGTGGGTTTTTCTGGTGCCTTTGTCTTGTTGTAGTTTCCACCTCTTAAGATGCCCTTTTTCCTCATGAGATAGTTTCTGAATTCTTTGGTGATCATAGCCATTTCATCTTCCTTCATATATGTTCCCTCAGTGATTCTCAGCACCAGAATTCTTTCCTTCTTGGGAGCATCCATATTCATTGTCTGCTTTCTAAGCTCATAGGCAGTGAGATTTCCAATTAGCTCATCCAATCCGAGGGTTGCCATATTCTTGGATTCCTAAATTTCAGTGATCTTACTCTCCCAAGAGATTGGAAAAACCCTTGTCAAAATATTTTCAACCTTGTCTTCTTCAAGGATAGTCCTTCCAAGAGATTTTAGTTCATTCGTCAGAGTAGTGAACCTAGTGTAAATCTCTTGGATGGTCTCTCCTTCCTTCATAGAGATTCTCATATTGAGAATATAGTAATGTACCTCTGGATCTTTTCACTTGTGGAGTTCCTTCACGAGCCACTTGCAAAGTGTCCCAAATTTCCTTGGCAATGGTGCAGCTTTGAATTCTGATGTACTCAACAGGACCAAGTCCACACACAAGCCACTTCTTGGCCTTGGCATTCTTTTTCCATTTTCTTAAGTCTTCAGCAGTGTAGTTGTAAAGACCCGTAAAATTTCTATGTCTAAAATAATGCCCGAATAGATCCCTGTGTTGTTATAACTGTAGGAATTCTTAAAACGCTCCTATTTTGAGTAAAAAGTATCCCAGAACTTGAAAGATTAAATTTTCCAGAAATTGCGCGTTATGAGACGCACTATGCGATCGCATAGCAGGTATGCGGACCGCATAGTAGTCGCATACCTGGACAGTTTCCTGTCAATTTTGAGGACAGCTATGCGGCCTAAAATGCGATCGTATTTCACGAATGCGGGCCGCATAGTTGTCGCATTCTTGCCACATGGTTTTTGTGAAGGAGGTTATGCGATCACATAACAGGTATACGGACCGCATAGTGGTCGCATACATGGGCAATGTGGTTCCCATTTTGGCCCATTTGAAGGCCAACTATGGGACTGGAATGCGGACCGCATAGCAGGAATGCGATCACATTCCTGACCGTATTTCTGTGTCGGGGCTCCTATTTTATAAATTTAAAACCCGACCCCCTATTTTATAAAACACCCCTTCCCTTCATGTTTAACGATTTTCTGACCAAAAATGGAGAGAGAAAAAGAGAGTTCTTGAGAGATAAGGTTTCAACATCATCCAATTTGATTTTCCAAAATCACTCAAACCCATAAATTATCAAGTTAGTGTCATCTTCTTCACTCAAAGAGGTAAGTCTTCACCCTATTTCCCCAATTTCTCAGATTTTGGGTAAGAATAAAACACACATAGGTTGGTTCTTGAAAATAAAAAGTTAAAATCTTGCATGCATGTGAGTTAAACCCCGTAATCTAGTAAAGGAAAAAATACGTTTGGTTAATTATTCTCAAAGGGGGGTTAGTAGTCTAAGGGGTCACATAGTGTTTGATAAAATGCTCAATTGAGTACAAGATTCCTAATTCTAAGTTAAATATGTCACATTGTGGAATAGATTGACGGTAATAGACAGTCCGGTGAATTGTGATAGAAATTAAAAAGGGGATGACTCGACATATGTATGGCTAACTTTAATCTTCGTAGAGTCACCTTGTTGGTGTCCGAACATTCGGTATTAGTTTCTTACTGAGTATATGTGAATTGATTGTCCAGTTGTGTATAGATGTGAGATTTCATTCTCTGATTTTTCTTATTTGGCTATTGTGATAATTGAAATATTGAAAGGTGACTTCTATGTGATTACTCTATCATGTGCAATGTTTGTTAAATGCTTGAGTATGTTGGTATGAAAGAATGGTAACGAACTCAAATGTGTAAATGTATCTAAGTGATAAAGGTTGTGTAACAAGTGATGAAAGGGAGCTGTGAATTGATCTAATTGAACTAAATGAACATGGAAATATTGTATATGACTCATTATTGGCAAGGTTTATTGTTGCTTAACTTCATATGGATTGTTGGTTGTAATGAATTTATATTCTTGTTGATGAGCATCTCTGTGGTTGAATTAATGGATGATAAAGACTATTGTGAACACATGATTGGTTGGGTGTTATGAAATTGTACACTTGATGATATGAAACTATGTAATTGAATTGTGGGTTGTTATTGTTTGCCATGAAATGTGATGGTGCGGTGGGATCGGGTTACACGCCGCAACACGAAGTAATAAGGGTGGAGAGGTAACAAGGGTGGAGTGTAAATTGTACGGTGGGATCGGGTTGCACGCCGCAACACGAAGTAATAAGGGTGGAGAGGTAACAAGGGTGGAGTGTAAATTGTACGGTGGGATCGGGTTGCACGCCGCAACACGAAGTAATAAGGGTGGAGAGGTAACAAGGGTGGAGTGTAAATTGTACGGTGGGATCGGGTTGCACGCCGCAACACGAAGTAATAAGGGTGGAGAGGTAACAAGGGTGGAGTGTAAATTGTACGGTGGGATCGGGTTGCACGCTGCAACACGAAGTAATAAGGGCGGAGAGGTAACAAGGGTGGAGTGTAAACTGTACGGTGGGATCGAGTTGCACGCCGCAACAGAATGTAATAAAGCTTAAATGTGATTGTGTAGAAATAAGAATCTGTGAGGCTCTCAATTATATTTGTTTCTGTATCACTGCGCACTATGTGTTGGTTCCTTTAACTGCTTTCTATCTGTGCATCTCTTGATTTTATTTTGGGTAAAGTTTGCTCATACATACTAGTACTATTCCACAGTACTAACGTCCCTTTTGTCGGGGGCGCTACATCTTTTATATGGATGTAGGTGGCTCCATAGCATGTAGCTTAGCTAACTGTTAGTGGTGCCTCCTCCTTATCTTTCAGCAGTACTGGTGAGCCTCAATTCCTCCTGGGGCCCTGTGTAATTCATGCCATCTCTTTTGAGTCTGTTATGTATTGTAAGGTATAACCGGGCCTTGTTGCCGGCAAGTAATTTATAAACTCCTAGTATTCGTAGAGGCTCCGTGGACATGATGTGGGTGTATATATGTATTTTGGGTAGTAACTGTACGTATTCGGAATCGTGGTTCATATTGGAAAGTTATGTATGTATTGTGAATGTTTTTGGGAATCAACTGTTGAAATGCTAGAAAAGAAATGAACTTAAGTTTGTAAATCCACGCTTAAATCCTAAGTTACTATTTCATATGGAATATGGTGCATTGTATATACGAGGGAATACGTTGGGTAAGAAAGGCAATCCAGGTCCGCTTGAATGGGTTCACCTGGTTAGGCGTCTCGTCCCTCGGTTTTGGGGCGTGACAAACTTGGTATCAGAGCTTAAGGTTTTAAAAGTGTCCTAGGATGTCTCGGAGCCGTATCTAGTAGAACCCTTCTTATCGGTGTGTTGTCGACCACATCTATAATTAGGGGGTTGCATGGACATTTAGGAAAGTACCCGTTTATTTCTATTCTATATCGTGCGATGTGGTGGAAGGTGAGTTTGTCTATCTCTAACTCGTGCATTGTTCCAATTTTCAGTAAATGGCACCCAAGAGAGAGCTCGACTCGGCCTAGAGGCCACTGCCACCCCAGGAGTGGCCGTGAATTCTTTATCTAATGGTGCGAGTGAGAATGATTCCCCGGCCCTGAATCTTCCTGACTCCTCCATCCAAAGCCAGGATATTCCTATTCCTGCTCCAGTGGAGGGTGCTACAGTCCCTCCCGCAGATGTTCCTGATTTTTGTCCAGTCCCAGCTTCCGGTCTCGGTATTTTTGATGGGGACCTCAAGGGAGCTATTCAAATGTTGACTCAGCTGGTGGCTTCCCAGGCGCAAAGATAACATGTTGCCCCTGCATCCTCTAGCGATCAAGGGGATTCTTCGGGTTCCAGGGTCAACCAGTTTCTGCGATTAGCCCCTCCAGAGTTCACAGGCCCCGACCCAAAGGCCGACCCTCAAGAGTTTATTGATGAGATGTACAAGATCCTCCGATTTATGAGGGCTACTGAGATAGAGGGGGTTGAGTTTGCTTCCTATCGTCTGAAGAGAGCGGCATATTCGTGGTTTGAAATGTGGGAGAGATCCCGTGGAGAGGGGAGCCCTCCGGCGAGGTGGGAGGAGTTTGTGGATGCCTTTATGGATCATTTCTTTCCTGCCGAGATTATGGAAGCCCATGTTACAGAGTTTGAGGCCCTCATGCAGGGAAACATGAGTGTGTGGGAGTATCATATGGAGTTTGTGTTCTTGTCCAAATATGTTTTTCACATGATGCCGACTATGGAGGCCCGAGTTCGACGTTTTGTTCAGGGCCTTGGTCCCTTGGTTGTTAATGAAGCTGCTACAGCTGCCTTGCATTCAGATATGAATTATGGGAAGATCGTGGGATTCGCCCAGGCCACAAAGGCTTGGAAGTTGAAGATAAGAAAGGAGAGGGAGAGTAGTAGTAGGGCCCGGTCAGCGGGCAACCCTGGGAGTTCAGTTGGAGGAGGGAGATCAGTCCTTGGGAGAGGGTCATCAGGTCCATCCCAGTCCTATGCTCAGTCCTCAACTAGTGCCCCGCCATCAGGGCACAGTTATCAATGGGGAGGTCGTTTTGGACCAGGTTCAGACAGCAGGAGGTTCCATCATTCGGGTGGTTCCAGTGGGAGGTTCCAGCAGTAGCGGAGGGACCTATGCCCTAAGTATGGGAAGTTTCATTCTGAGCTTTGTTACTTGGATATATCGGTATGCTATAGATGTGGAGAGAGAGGCCATATCCAGCGAGACTGCCGCGCACCCGGTCACTGTGCGGGTAGGGGTACTGCTCAGCCATCCAGCTCTTCAGCCGCTAAATCTTCAGCACTCCATCTAGCTCCATCAGGGCGCGGTACAGTTAGGTGTGGAGCCCGGGGTCGAGGGGGACCCAGTCGGTTCTATGCTTTAAGTGGTTTCCATAATGCGGAGGCCTCCTCAGATGTTGTCACAGGTATTCTGACTGTTCAGTCACATGATGTTTATGCTCTTATTTATTCCCGGTCTTCTTTTTCATATGTTACTCCATTTATTGCTTCAAGTTTTGGGATAGGACCCGAACAGCTTCACGAGTCGTTCTCTTTGTTGACTCAGGTTGATGATTCCATTACGGCCCTGCGAGTCTATAGAAATTGTGTTGTCACAGTGCGTGGTTGGGATACCATGGCCGATCTTATTGAGTTAGAAATGGTAGATTTTGATGTAATTATGGGGATGGATTGGCTCTATTCGTGCTTTGCTAAACTCGACTGCGAACCAGGATTATGGGGCTTGAGTTTCCTAATGAATTAGTTATCGAGTGGGGGGGAATAATGTTGTGCCAAGAGGTAGATTTATTCCTACCTTAAAGCCTCAAAGATGATCAGAAACGGGTGCATCTACCATTTGGTCTGGGTTGCGGACACCACTTCAGAGGTGCCTGCTCCCGAATATGTGCCTATTGTGAATGAATTTCTTGAGGTATTTCCGGGCGAGCTTCCTGGGATTCCACCAGATAGGGAGATCGATTTAGGGATTGATGTATTGCCAGATACGCAACCAATATCTATTCCACCTTACCAAATGGCGCCAGCGGAATTGAGAGAGTTAAAAGAACAATTGAAAGATCTATCAGAAAAAAGTTTCATTCGGCCAAGTGTGTCGCCTTGGGGCGCACCGGTTCTTTTTGTCAGAAAGAAAGACGGATCACTTCAGATGTGTGTTGATTATCGACAGCTCAACAAGGTCACCAGAAAAAACAAATTCCCATTTCCTCTGATAGATGATTTGTTCGACAAGTTGCAAGGTGCTAAGTTCTTCTCAAAGATTGATTTGCGGTCCGAGTATCACCAGTTAAAAATCAGGGAATAGGATATTCCTAAGACTACCTTCAGGACTCGATATGGGCACTTTGAATTTCTAGTAATGTCTTTTGGGATAACCAACGCCCCAGCAGCTTTTATGGATCTTATGAATCGGGTTTTCAGACCGTTGCTCGACTCTTCTGTGATTGTCTTCATTGACGATATTCTTGTTTATTCGAGGAGTCAGGAGGATCATGCTAATGACCTCAAGGCAGTTATGCAGACTCTTCATCAACACCAATTGAATGCAAAGTTTTCAAAATGTGAGTTTTGGCTAGAATCAGTTACCTTTTTGGGCCATGTTGTTTCCAGGGAGGGGATTCAGGTTGATCCCCAAAGGATTGCAGCGGTGATGGATTGGCCTAGGCCAATGACCCCGACAGAGATTCGCAGTTTCTTGGGTCTAGCTGGGTATTATCGAAGGTTCGTGGAGGGATTATCTACACTCGCCTCCCCATTGACTAAGGTGACGCAGAAAGCAGTTAAGTTCCAGTGGTCCGATGCTTGTGAAAAGAGTTTCCAAGAATTGAAATTGAGATTGACTTCGGCACCTGTCTTGACCTTGCTAGAAGGATCAGAGGGATTTGTGGTTTATTGTGATTCTTCAAGGGTTGGTTTGGGGTGTGTGTTGATGCACTGCGGGAAGGTAATAGCGTATGCTTCAAGACAGCTCAAGAATCACGAGAAGAATTATCCGATGCATGATTTGGAGCTCGCGGCGGTTGTGTTTGCATTAAAAATCTTGCGGCATTATCTTTATGAGGTCCATGTGGATGTGTTCACAGACCACAAGAGTCTTCAGTATTTATTCAAGCAGAAGGAGTTGAACTTAAGGAAGCGGAGGTGGTTAGAATTGCTCAAGGACTATGATATGAATATTTTTGTACCATCCAGGGAAGGCGAATGTGGTAGCCGACGCTCTTAGTCGGAAATCCATGGGTAGCTTAGCACATTTGGAAGCCGGTCAGAGGTTTTTGGCTCGGGAAGTTTATTATTTGGCCAGTCTGAGAGTCTGTCTTTTGGCCTCAGATGAGGGGAATGTCATGGTGCGTAATGGGGCGGAGTCTTCGCTTGCAGCAGAAGTAAAGGGAAAGCAATTCAGGGATCCGACTTTAGCACAATTGAGGGAAGCAATTTTGAATAACAAGACTTCAGCATTCTCACTCGGCAAGGATGACGGTGTCCTGCGGTGTCAGGAGAGGTTATGTGTTCCAGATATGGATGATCTCCAGGAAAGGGTAATGGCAGAGGCTCATAATTCCAGGTATTTCGTACACCCAGGTTCTACGAAAATGTTTCATGATCTTAAGGAAATTTATAGGTGGAATGGTATGAAGAGGGGTGTGGGGGACTTTGTGGCTAAGTGTTCAAATTGTCAGCAAGTGAAGACCGAGCATCAGAGGCCCGGTGGGTTGACGCAGCTTGTGGAAATACCGATGTGGAAATGGGAGATGATCAATATGGACTTTGTGGTGGGGTTACCTCGCACTCCACGTAGATTCGACTCTGTTTGGGTAATAGTGGATCGGCTCAGGAAATCAGCTCACTTCTTGCCAGTCAAGTCCACCGATACTGCAGAACAGTACGCTTAGTTGTATATCAAAGAAATAGCCAGCTCCATGGCACTCTAGTTTCTATTATCTCGAATCGAGGGGCCCAATTCACATCAAACTTTTGGAAAATATTTCCGCAAGGTTTGGGTACTCAGGTAAATCTCAGCACAACATTCCATCCACAAACTGATGGGCAAGCAGAGTGGACTATTCAAACGCTTGAAGATATGTTGTGGGCTTGTGTATTAGATTTCAAGGGTAGCTAGGATGAACACTTGCCGCTTATAGAATTTTCTTATAATAACAGTTTCCATGCTAGTATTCAGATGGCCCATTTGAGGCATTGTACAGAAGGAGGTGTAGGTATCCTATTGGATAGTTCGAGGTTGGCGAGGCGGAATTGTTAGGACCAGACCTTGTGCAGCAAGCTATGGAAAAAGTTAAATTCATTCAGGAAAGGATAAAGACTGTTCAGAGTCGTCAAAAATCCTATGCGGACGTTCATCGAAGAGATTTGGAGTTTCAAGTAAATCATTGGGTATTCTTGAAGGTGTCTCCCATGAAAGGAGTAATGCGGTTTGGGAACAAATGGAAATTGAGCCCAACGTATTTCGGGCCATATAAGATTGCTGAAAGGATAGGACAGGTGGCTTATAGGCTAGAATTGCCCCCTGAGATGTCATTAGTGCACCCGGTGTTCCATGTGTCTATGTTGAAGAAAGTGGTTGGAGATCCATCAGCTATTGTGCCAGTTAAGACTATTGAGATTAAGGAAGAATTATCGTATGAATAGGTTCCGATTGCTACTCTTGATAGGCAAGGCCGTATATTGAGAAATAAAGAAATTGCTTCAGTTAAATTGTTGTGGCGAAATCAGCAAGTTGAGGAAGCCACGTGGGAAGCGGAAAATGAAATGAAAGAAAAATATCCCCATTTGTTTGAATAAGTCTAGTAGTGATCGTACAAATTGTCATCTCTAAGCAATTATATGATATGTTCAGTTTTGTGCAAAAGCACCCCATTTTCCCCTAATTGCTCTACTATTGTAACTTCTCAAGTTGTGCCATAATTGTGTATGATATGACTATTTGAGTAATGTGCAGCCCCTTGGAGTAAATAAAATTATGTGAAATTCATGTGATGGTTAAATGATTAATTGAAGTGTAGATTGGTAATGATTAATTGAAGTGTATATGGCATGTTGAAGTAATTGAATTATATGGGACTTGTCGAGGTGACCAAATATATGTGCAAGGCCATGAAATAACTAGTTATGTGTGGAATTGGTTAGGAACATGTGTTTCGGGGGCTCTCTAGCAGGTAGATAGGCCTAATTGCAGAGGAAACTCTGGTGAATTTTCAGAAAATATCGGGGTTAGTAGAAATTGGGGGTTGGAATATTGTGTTTTCAAAACCAAATGATTTCCCGATCCTTATTCAAGGACGAATGATTTTAAGTGGGGGACGATGTAAAGACCCGTAAAATTTCTATGTTTAAAATAATGCCCGAATAGGCCCCTGTGCTGTTATAACTGTAGAAATTATTATAACGGTCCTATTTTGAGTAAAAAGTATCCCAAAACATGAAAGATTAAATTTTCCAGAAATTGCGCGTTATGCGACGCACTATGTGATCGCATAACAGGTATGCGGACCGCATAGTGGTCGCACACCTGGACAGTTTCCTGTCCATTTTGAGGATGGCTATGCGGCTTATAATGCGATCGCATTTCACGAATGCGGGTCGCATAGTTGTCGCATTCTTTCCCCATGATTTTTGTGAAGGAGGTTATGTGACGCACTATGTGATCGCATACCAGGTATGCGGACCGCATAGTGGTCGCATACCTGGGCAGTGTGGTTCCCATTTAGGCCGATTTGAAGGCCAACTATGCGACAGGAATGCGATCGCATTCCTGACCACATTTATGTGTCGGGGCTCCTATTTTCTAAATTTAAAACCCGACCCCCTGTTTTATAAAAAACCCCTTCCCTTCATTTTTAACGATTTTCTGCCCAAAAATAGAGAGAGAAAAAGAGATTTCTTGAGAGAGAAGGTTTCAACATCATTCCATTTGATTTTCCAAAATCACTCAAGCCCGAAAATTATCAAGTTATTGTCATTTTCTTCACTCAAAGAGGTAAGTCTTCATCCTATTTCCCCAATTTCTCAGATTTTGGTTAAGAATAAAACACACATAGGTTGGTTCTTGAAAATAACAATTTGAAATCTTGCATGCATGTGAGTTAAACCCCGTAATCTAGTAAAGGAAAAAACAAGTTTGGGTAGTTATTCTCAAAAGGGGGTTAGTAGTCTAAGGGGTCACATAGTGTTTGATAAAATGCTCAATTGATTACAAGATTCCTAGTTCTAAGTGAAATACGTCACATTGTGGAATAGATTGACGGTGCTAGAAGGTCCGACGAATTGTGATAGAAATTAAAAAGAGGACGACTCAAGGTATGTATGGCTAACTTTAATCTTCGTAGAGTCACCTTGTTGGTGTCCGAACATTTAGTATGAGTTTCTTGCTGAGTATATGTGAATTGATTGTCCGGTTGTGTTGAGGTGTGAGATTTCATTCTCTGATTTTTCTTAGTCGACTATCGTGATAATTGAAATTGTGAAAGGTGATTTCTATGTGATTACTCTATCATGTGCAAGGTTCGTTAAATGCTTGAGTATGTTGGTATGAAAGAATGGTAACAAACTCAAATGTGTAAATGTATCTAAGTGATAAGGGTTGTGTAACAAGTGATGAAAGGGAGTTGTGAATTGATCTAATTGAACTAAATGACCATGAAAATATCATATATGACTCATTGTTGGCAAGGTTTATTGTGGCTTAACTTCATATGGATTGTTGGTTGTAATAAATTTATATTCTTGTTGATGAGTATCTTTGTGGTTGAATTAATGGATGATAAAGACTATTGTGAATACATGATTGGTTGGGTGTTATGAAATTGTACTCTTGATGATATGAAACCCTATGATTGAATTGTGGGTTGTTATTATTTGCCGTGAAATGTGATGGTCCGGTGAGATCGGGTTGCACACCGCAACACGAAGTAATAAGGGTGAAGAGGTAACAAGGGTGGAGTGTTAATTGTACGGTGGGATCGGGTTGCACGCCGCAACACGAAGTAATAAGGGGGGAGAGGTAACAAGGGTGGAGTGTAAATTGTACGGTGGGATCGGGTTGCATGCTACAACAGAATGTAATAAAGCTGAAATGTGATTGTGTTGAAATAAGAATCTGTGAGGCTCTCAATTGTATTTGTTTCTGTATCACTGTGCACTATGTGTTGGTTCCTTTAACTGCTTTCTATCTGTGCATCTCTTAATTTTACTTTGAGTAAATTTTGCTTATACTTACTAGTACTATTCCACAGTACTAACGTCAAATTTGTCGGGGGCACTGCATCTTTTATATGCATGTAGGTGGGTCCATAGCAGGTAGCTCAACTCGCCATTAGTGGTGCCTCCTTCTCATATTTCAGCAGTACTGGTGAGCCCCACTTCCTCTCGGGGCCGTGTGTAATTCATGCCATCTCTTTTGAGGCTTTTATGTATTGTAAGGTATAACCTGGGCCTTATTGCTGGCAAGTATTGTATAAACTCCTAGTATTCGTAGAGGCTCCGTAGACATGATGTGGGTGTATATATGTATTTTGGGTAGTAACTGTACGTATTCGGAATCGTGGTCTATCTTGGAAAGTTATGTATGTATTGTGTATGTTTTTGGGAATCAATTGTTGAAATGCTAGAAGAGAAATGAACTTAAGTTTGTAAATCCACGCTTAAATCCTAAGTTTCTATTTCATATGGAATATGGTGCATTGTATATACGGGGGAACGCGTTGGGTAGGAGAGGCAATCCAGGTCCGCTTGACTGGGTTCACCTGGTTAGGCGCCGGTCTCATCCCTCGATTTTGGGGCGTGACAATAGTCAACTCTTGTCTTTGGAACATCTACTCCTTCAACAGTCTTCTTCATGGCGGCAAAAGGACCGTCAGTGACTATGTCCCATAGTTCATAGTCTTCTCCAATTAGGTGATCCTTCATCCCGTTCTTCCACCAGGAGTAGTACTGTCCATTGAAGAGTGATGGCCTAGCAGTTGATTGTACTTCCCAGTTCCCAGGTGGTGCACTCATCTTGATCTTTTCCTAAGGTGTTAGCCTCTTCAAGGATAACCTGCTCTGATACCAATTGTTATTTATCTATGTCAATACCACACTAGAGGGGGGTGATTTGTGTGGTGACTAATTTTCGCATGCAGTAGTTATAGAAGGACCAGGTTCTTCCATGTGTTTCAACTCCTACAGTTTGCGGAATAATAAATGCGAAATTTAAAGAACATATCAATTTTACGTGGAAAACACCTGGCTCAAAAGGTGAAAAAAATCACGACCTACTTCCTCCAAACTCTTCACTAAATCAATAAGTCAAACACCATTTACAAAATAAACTCTTTTTTAAACCTAAGGATTAACTCTAACCCTTTATGGCAAACTAGACTCTAGCTATTTGCGACAAACTTCAAGTTAACTATAACTTGAACACTCAGTACCTGTTGCAATTGCTTCTAGATAAATATGGAAGGTACAATTTGTAATCACCTACTACAAATAAACTAGGCTAAAAGACAACAGATGAAACTGGTTCTTCTAGCTGGTCCAAGTAGCTTCAGAGTTGCACACTTAAATCCCACACGAACTACTTGCAAAATTGCCTTCCTGATTTTGCTCTCAGTTCTAGTTTTGCTTCTGCTTTTGTGCGTACCTGTATAATAAGAACACTGAACAATATATAGGATTTAGTAGACAGAGAGATATACTACAATTCAGATGCTACTCTTCCTTGGTGGAAGAGTTCTAGTTGATCTCAACTCCCTAAATCCTCCTTTATCCTGATTCTATTCTTACTGAATAAGGAATCCATCTCCCGGTCAATTTGCAACCTTTTCGATCAGGAGATATCTCTTTAGATCACTGATTGTGTTTATCTCATGCTTTTGCACCTCACGTGCCATTTACTCTGCATGTGTCTATGTCTCTAGTAATGGACATGGTTCAACTTTGAGTTCCTTTGTCAATCTTCAAAACCATTCAGCTTCTTGATCCAACAGAAAGTTTGTGTAGATTCTTATTTATAATCATTGTTGTTCATTCATATTGTAGAATACTTTGGGTGTATTCTTTTAATATTATTAAAAGGTATGTCGGGTAGATAGAGGTCAGCCTTCTCAGACAGGTGACTACCTTCGTCAATCTAGTATTGATGAGAGATGGGACGAGATATCAAGAAAATTATCACACATATATTTGAGAGCATCTGGCTTAAAAATCTTTATCGTCACACACGGAATAACAAAGGTAATTTTAATATTTTTGGTGAAAATAAGTTTCATCTAATCTACCTTTCGAGGTCAGGCATGAGTTCACATTTATTGAGTAGATCAAGGAACTTAGTCCAAATGCTTATAGCGTCTAAATATCATCTGTATCACATTATTCTATGAGATAAACACATACACTCTATGGGAAAAGGAGAAAATATTATAGTATATGTTTTCATACCATGTGTACAAATATTGACCAAAATGGTTAACACAAGTTTTCTCTGGACTTATTGTTTTGTGAGACCCTAAATTGAGTACTATTATGACTCTTGTTAGTGGCTCGAAGCTTGGTTAATATTCGCTACCTTAGCATGCTACCAAATGACCATGAAAGATTTTATTTGTCGGAACAGATTTAGGAAAGTGCATTGAATCGAAATTGATAGACTAACGAGAAGATAAGGATTGTCGATGGAATCACATTCAATTGGTATTTGCTGGTAGCGGCTATGACTTATGAATCATAATTGTGAACACAAGAAATTATGATACATAAGATCTCGAGGGATGTATCAATGTGATTCAAATGATATAAGGAACAATGCAAATCTTATTCGCCAAGGAAAAATCCGTAGTTCTCCTAAAGTAATATTGACTGTTAAATACTTCAACTTTCTTAAATGCAAAATTAAAAATCCAAAGTTGAAGTCATCATCATCCAAACCTAATGTCCAACTCCGACCTTTAATGGCACGTAGAACTCTTAATAAAACTGTGTTTTGTAGCCAATCGTACGCGTTAAAACACTTGAACTCCTTCGGCCGCCGTCATGTCGTACACGGCCCTAGTCAAATTGCTAAATTAATACACACGCCATTCCTTAGCGGAGCCCACCTAGCTGTTTTTCCTGTCTTTTCCGCAGCATCAACAGAAGTTCATTTGTCCAAAACTAAAAATAGTCTCGTCCCCTTACTTATACTTTTCTTTTTTTGAGTTTTAACAAATTGATTTATGTTAAATTCTTACCATCACGAAAAATGAAAATTTGGGTGGATGGATTTATTTTTAACAAATAATTATCCTTCTATGGAGAAGGTGAAAAGAGAAGAGAATATAAAAGGATTTGCTTAATCAGTGAGTATTTTCAAGTTTACTAATACTTAGGAGTTTGGGTCAAACAAAAGATAATTAAATAGTGGATAAGAAAGGGAAATAAACTGAAAACCCATAGAAAAAAAACCTCCTTAGACTTATATTTTCCTTACTTTGAACAAATTTTAAAAACGGATTCAAAATCTATGGGCAGAAAATAAAATGCAAATTTTCATCTTTTCTTAGTTCTTTTATTTGGGAAATAAGATAGATCCAAAAAAAACGTGTATTAAATGCTAGCCAAAGCTCAAGGAAGGTTAGCATCAGTGGCTTAGCCACATACAAGATACAACAAAGGGTTTTCAGCTGAATATCTTTCATCCAAAATTTTTATTGAATATACAGAGAATTATACTATGTATATAAGTTAAAAATTATTTTTTATAGTGTTTAACAAAATATAATAACAACAAAATGCAAAAGCTTGAAATTTTTTAAGAAACCTAATCTACGAACAAAAGTTGCAAACATGAAGTGAAGTATAAGTTTCACCTATAATAGTATTTTTTTTTCGTCGTTTGTCTTATAAAAGTATGCGTGAAAAAAACATGTAAAGCTGTCAAAAGGAATCACATACGTTAAAAAATATCGTAATAGAGAAAAAATAAAAAAGTATAAAGGAGAGAAGAAACACTACTTACCTTTGGACGTTAGATGTGATTATCTAAATATGGAAAAAGGAAGTGGAGAGGGACCAAATTAACTAAGGAATAAAGAAGATGTTCAGAACTAAATTCCTGACCCTATCATCTTTTTTATATTTCGGCAAACTGACCTTCTAGACACTTAAATTTAAACTCAATTGCCAATTCAGTTTTTCTATTTAAACACGTCGATCAACTTTACACAATGAATATTAATAAACATAGTCAAACAAGCGTGTATATCAATTGCGCTGATATATCATACACATTATATGCTAGACTAGTTATTACTTCACATATGTTATTTGTGGTTCCTATTTTTAAAATTAATTTATCAAAATTTTATTTTATTTTTTACTTTCCTCTCCACTCAAACACCTTCTCCCTCCCCCCACCCTCAAACAAATAAAGGAAGATATTGCCGGAAAATCCTCCGACCAAACCCAAAATCCAAGTAATTAGTCGGTTTCTTTCATCCCTTTTCTCCTTCTCTTCTTTTTATGTGTGTTAATCATAAAAATACACTTTTTATGTGCTTAATGTAGTTTATTTCATGTGTAGGTGAATTGGAGATGAAAACCGAGCTAAATGGATGCAAATACGTTGAAAATACGCTTGAGAGGCGAAGAGGCAACACCCTGGCCTTATCCAGGCGTTTGCCTTCTAAAGCCAGGCTGGCCCTGGCGTTAGGGGGGCGTTAGCCTCCTAAAGCCAGGCCTGGCCTGGCCTTATCCAGGCCTGGCCTGGCCTTATCCAGGCCTTAGAGCAAAAATGCCTGGTCTCCTGGTTCTGGTCAATTTTGAGTTTTGACGAGTTTAAGTATTTCCCGGTTGAAATAGAAGTCTCCTACACGTTTAGGGTTTGTCCTAAACTTATAAATAGACCCCAAAAACACAACTTAGAGGGAGATTCGAAGAGAAGAGAAGGGATTCGAACGGCAAGACATCAAATTGTACAGATTTTCTTCATTACTTTGTAGTTTAATTATGCAAGTTATTTTAGATTTGATTCTTATGAATTTGTTTAGCTAACTTCTTTAATCTAGGGTTTTGGTAGAACCCGTTGGGGGATGAACTTATTTTGTTATTAATATAGTTCCGATTAGTTGATTAATCTCTAATTGTTCAACTACGTTCTTGTTGTAGTTAGTTGAATGGCCATCAATTAACTGTGCCTATTTATTATGTATCTACTTTAGAGAGAGTGCATATTTAGGTAGTTCTTTGAACAACATCACTCCCGGAGTATAGACAAAAGTCATAACCGAGGGTTTAGAGGTTGGATTAGAGATAACGATACCTCGGGTGCAATCTAAAGTGAACTGTAATGCAATCTAGCTAGCGTAACTTGAGAGAGTGCATCTAGTAAATTATCACAATTACTTGAGAGAGACTTATGATAGATAGAGTGTTCATGATTGATA
>MDKJ01117697.1:0-56908 GCA_005239525.1 Nicotiana knightiana | reverse complement strand
CACATCTCATAACATCAAAATCATCAAATATGCATAGATTCAAGCCTAAGAACTTATGAATTTCTAGAATTCACACCCGATGCTGAAACACGTCTAAACTCATCCAAATGACCTCAAATTTTGCACACAGGTCATAAATGACATTACGGACATGCTGCCGCTTTTAGAATTCCATTCCGAGTTCGATGTCAAAATTTCACTTATCGGCCGAAATCGCCGAAATTCTAACCTTCGCCAATTCAAGCCTAAATCCACAACCGACCTTGAAAACACATTTCGAACACACTCCTAACCCTGAAATCACCCAACAGAGCTAACAGAGTCGATGGAATTCCATTCCGTATCCTTCTTCACACAGCTCTAGCTACGACCAGATTTCTGAAGCTAAATTCCACATTTATGGACTATGTGTCCAAAATCACCCCGGATTTCATCACTCAACGCTCTGACAAGTTCCAATAACATAAATAGACATGGAAGAAGCGGTTATTAGGGGATCGGGGCACTAACTCTCAAAATGACCGACCGGGTCGTTACAATAATATGAAATTAAATCCATAAAAGTGTGTCTTCGGCGTGGCTTCAGGTAAGTTTTTAGGTTTTCTTGTATCTAACAGAGGTATTGAAGTAAACCCTCCGCAGATCAAATCTATTGAAGAAATTCCAGATATACTCACGAGCAAAAAAAGGTGCAAAGGCTGACAGGAAGAATAGCAGCTCTGGGAAGATTTATTTCCAAATCTTCGGAGAAAAGTTTTAAATTCTTTTCAATATTGAAAAAGTAAAATCATTTTGAGTGGACTGATGAATGTCAACAAGCCCTCAAAAATTTAAATAACATATTTTTCAAATCCACCGCTGCTAGCTAAACCGAAAGGTGGAGAAAGGTTACTCGTCTATCTCGCAGTATCAGAAATGGCGGTAAGTGCAATTTGTATGAGAAGATAAAGGTAAACAATCTGCAATTTATTATGTTAGTAAATCTTTGTTAGATGCTGATACTCGATATCCTCACTTAGAAAAACTTGCTCTAGCATTAGTTATGGCATCTAGAAATTTGAGATCTTATTTTCAATGTCATCCTATCTCTGTCGTAACTGCTTACCCTCTAAGGAATATTCTGCATAAACAAGAATTGTCTAGAAGGTTAGCTAAATGGGCTATAGAACTCAGCGAATATGATATTATGTACCAACCTAGAACTACAATAAAATCACAAATTTTAGCAGATTTTATAGCGGATTTCAGCACATAAATAATTCCTGAAGCAGAACATGAACTACAAGTATTCACCGGATCTAATCCAGGTACATGGACTCTATTCACTGATGGCTCTTCGAATATTATAGGAGCAGGTTTAGGTATTATTTTAATCCTACCTTCGGGAGAAAGTATAAGACAAGCAATAAAATGCTATCCCATTACTAACAATGAAGCAGAGTACGAAGTTGTGCTTGCAGGTTTGGAACTAGCACGGGAATTGGCTATAGAGAAAATCTTAATTAAAAGTGATTCTCAGCTGGCAGTTAATTAGATGCAACGCACTTATATAGCTAGAGAGGCACGAATGCAACAATATTTGGAAAAAGCACGAGAGTTGGTAAGACAATTTCAATCATGGAAAATTGTACAAATACCTAGGGAGGAGAATGCGGAAGCAGATGCATTAGCGAATCTCGCATCAATTGCAGAAATAATAAATGCAGAAAATGCTATCGTAATATTTTTATTTCATTCAACATTGACCAGGATAAAAATGAGGTAAATTTCAATAATTTAACTTGGGAATGGAGAAACGAATTTTTAATTTTCTGCAGTATGGAACCTTACCTGAAGACAAGAAAGAGTCTCAGTTACTTCGGCGAAAAGTTGTTTGTTACTGCTTAATTCGAGGCTATTTATATCAAAAGATGTTCGGGGGACCTTTAGCAAGATGCCTCGGACCTGCTCAGATAGAATATGTGTTGAGGGAAGTACATGAGGGTCATTGTGGAAATCATGCAGGAGGAAAATCCATGGTAAAAACTTTAATTAGAGCGGGATACTACTGGCCAAAAATGGAAGAAGATGCAAAAATATTTGTAGCAAAGTGTGATAAATGTCAACGATATGGCAATAACATGCATCGCCCAACAAAGCTATTACATACGGTTATTTCCCCTTGGCCATTCATGAACTAGGGAATGGATATCATGAGACTATTTCCACAAGCTAAGGGAAAGGTACAGTTTTTGTTAGTATTAACATATTATTTTTCCAAATGCGTAGAGGTAGGAGCCTTTAAACAGGTGCGAGAGAAGAAAGTTATGGATTTTATATGGCGAAACATTATATGCCGATTTGGAGTGCCAAGAGAAATTGTATGTGATAATGGCCCATAGTTTATAGGCACGAAAGTCACAAAATTTTTTCAGAGTTGGCAGATCAAATAAATAACTTCTTTACCTTGTCATCCTGTGGCTAATGGACAAGCTGAATCAACAAACAAGATTATTATTAATAATTTGAAGAAAATATTAGAAGATTCAAAAGGCAATTGGCCCGAGGTATTACCAAGAGTATTATGGGCTTATTGAACGACAACAAAGACATGCACGAGAGGAACTCCATTTTCACTTGTTTATGGTGCTGAAACCTTAATTCCAGTTGAAATAGGTGATCCAAGTACGAGATTTGCACAAGCAATTGAAGAATCAAATGGTGAAGAGATGAGAACGAATTTAGACTTACTCGAGGAAATGAGAGAAACGACTCTTATAAGAATGGAAGCTCATAAGCAAATTGTTGAGCGATACTACAATAGGAGAACTCATCTCAGATACTTCAAGATTGGGGACTTCGTTCTCAAAAAAGTTTTTCAATCAACAAATACAGCTGGTGCACGGAAGTTGGGTCCAAATTGGGAAGGTCCTTACAAGGTTCGAATTATCGCAGGAAAAGGTGTTTATGAGTTGGAAACCAAAGAAGGCAAGATACTACCTTCGAGTTGGAATGTTTTTCATTTAAAGAAGTATTACTTCTAGGCAAAGGAAGTATCCACGTTCAGGTATCACTCAATTATAACTTTATTTTGTTCTTTTAAATTATACTAACAATTTTAGATGATAGGCAAAAAACCAGCCCACACCAAATGATGATATTAGATCTGAAAGACACGCGAAATACAAAATCATTCTCGGTCTAGGTTACAACCTTTCTGATGAAAATAAAGGGCTAAACAGTCACCATTTAAAAGTATACCTCTGAGTCCTGTATGTATTTTCCTTTTCAGGAAATGGACCAAATGGAAGGAATAATCAAGTGTTCGAGATTTCATACTTCAAAGCTTTAAAACTTGGGGGACTGTAGATATGAAGGCAAAGAAGACTAAAAGTCAGAATTCAAGCCTGGATCAGCCCAAAAGTCAAGAGACAATCAAGAGCCAAAAAAAAGCTTGAGTCAAAAACCTTTGTAATAGCCTTGATAAGGTGTAAACTCGCGGACATAAATTCCTACGAGTTTTTAGGTTAAGGGCATTAATTAGTCATGGGTTACAAGATAGACCCTAAATTTTGAAATGTGTTACAAAGAAAACAGTTATGAAAGAGTTATAGATGATGTACAAAAATTTATTTGTATACATGAAAAATGTTATATAATTTGAAAGTTCAAAGCATGAAATTTTCTTAAATTAATCATGAAACTCCTTCAAAGTATTCATTTTCCCACTTCTCTCATATATTTACACCAATATGAAGTTGAGATGTCTTCTTCATTAGTGTCGTTTATAAAAGGGCCCTCTTTTATAAAGGGGCAACATCCAAGGTGGCATCATCAGCAGCGGGAAAAGATTCATTAACAACGGAGAAGATTCAGCTTGAGGAGTAGGGGCTTGAACACTAACTTCACCAGGAACAAGATCATCACCTTCGGCAACATTAAGGAACACTAACCATGAATGACAACGATCCTAAACTACGTAGTCTACTGCCTCTTCTACTCCTAATAGGAGTAGATGAAGGAGCAAGTTCGTCAAAAATTACTACTTTGCGAGGATCGGGATTTGATGAAGACATGGTTGTATACGGAATTAACAAAGCAATATGTGCTGAAAAAGAAGGACGAATAAAGAAGAAGAGCACTGTAGAATAAAGGTTTTGTAAAACCGAAGGCAAATGAGGTATTTATAAGAAGAAGTAACCATCATGTAAAGTAGGTCATGATGAAGCGTCATAATGAAACTGTCACTTCGTGACTAACGTAGCCGCAGAAAAGCACTAAAAACGCTGAGATGCCACAAATCCAATAATCAAAAGGCACGTGGCATATGTATTAATTGGAAGTAACATACGACGCGTTGGTTCTGAAAGAAATCACAATGATTCTTGGGAAACGGCAGCAAAGGATTCTCGCCATAAATACATACCACTTTCTAAATATTCAATTGTAGAATATTCGATAAGTGGGGGGACTATCTGTATTGGTAGTAAATAATTGGTATACGTGGAGTTATATTTAGCTGACAGAGCAGGCTACGTGGAACAATGAAGGAATAACAATTGGCATATTACGTTTAAAGTATGTATGAACTACAAGAGGTACGAGTCAATTACCTACGGGATAATGAGTATCAATGTTCAAATCTAAACAGCTACTGAAGAGGCACGAGCATAATGAATTAAGACAGAAAAGAAGGAAGATTCATGAACCTACAATTAATGAGGAAGGGGAATCAGAATCGATACAGAATCTTCATGGACAATTACGATTACCAATTATAACGGACCATTAATATCATTAGAACTCATAATGATTCAATCATAAATGGTAGGAAACGTTATATTTGTAAACTCCTATATAAGGGAGATAATTTCACTTATAAAGGCATGTTCTGAGTACTATTAGAATATAATCACTTTCTTTTGCTTATTCAGTACAATCAATTATCATTTTTTAAATATCTCTTTGTCAATTTTATTTCCTTTCAAGTGAATTATTGAGGAAGTAAGGAATTTCTTGGTTATCGGTAACCCGTGTTCTTCTAAAAATAGGCTTTGACTAAAAATCTTATTTTTTGGTTAAACAATGGAGTAGTCCTTCCTAGGGTTATTGACAGATGTTATGACTTGATTATTATTCGAGGATTTGCTTTATGCTAATTGCTTGAATTCGTTGATCACGTTTCTAATTGAATTGCAAGGGTATTTGTGATTTTACCTTAATCGAAAGAGAAATGTAGCTGCAATTATTGTGTTATCTTGTTTTGGATTTATTTCACGACCCTTATGGGCAATCGAAAGACCATTCATTCAACGTATTCTTGCATATGTTCATAGCACTTGCCATTAGGTTGTTTAACGGAACTCTCTTTTATTCAGAAGAATAATTTAACTCCTTAAGATAATTTAATCATCTGTTGAAATCGGAAGAGTCAATCGAACTTAAGAGTGATATCTTTGCACATAATTATATCCTTAATAATCGTTGAGCACATATCTTGTCCTTATTTTTTTTTACTGATATTCAAATGTTGCTACTTAGTTACCCAATTTTCATTTTTTTCGTTCGTGCGTGATAATTTTAGCATTACTCTTAGTTCGTTAATAATTCAAAATCAAAGATTTATTTTCCTGAATAATATTAAGCTGAAAATTTATTTAAACAAATTCTTGCGGAGATGGTTTAATAATTATACGATCTTTTATTGAAGAGTATCATCATCTAGGATATATACATAAAAGTTTAATTTTACCTATACAATATAATTTCCGGCGAAATGAATTTCAGTCCCCTTCTACCCGTCTAGCTCCGCATATACGGGTTTATACTGCTTAAAGAAAACGCTTGTATAGATAGGATTCATCTTCTTTACTCCCGTTAATGAAGAAGCAGCAAAATCACGTGGTTTGCAATAAGTTTTAATTAATATAATGTGATTATCGAAACATTTAGTTAATAATAGTTTAAGTTTGTCTAAATATTTTAGCAAACTATCGTTTTGATGTGTGTTTGTCCATCCAACTTCTTGACATGAATTTATAAAGTTCCATGCATAATATAATCAGATCATTTTTAAAATAATTATTAATTAGTAATTTGTTAAACATGGTAATTACTTTGCTATAAAATGCTAAACTATGTTAAACTATAAGATTCGACTCCTCTCCATTTCCTATTATCTCCAATTACTTTTATTCTTACTTGGATGTGTGACACACATCTCATTTTATGGTTTAAATTTAATTAACTTAAGTACAAACGATCTTAACCATAGTTAGAATAATAGATATTTCCTATTTAGGTTAACTTTTAATATTTCCTCCATCTCTTGCGCTCATTTATATAGTTAATTATTAGTTACCCAGAAATCTGCCAATGCGGGAAAAAAGAGAGAGAGAGAGAGAAGTGAAACTATCAAATTCTTACAATAGAAATCAAAGTTCAGGAGGTTATTCCAATCTCCAACAGAGGATTTGCTCCACTAATGCGTGATGACTATTCCATATTTATACTTAGTTTATATATATATATATATATATATATTACTTAACATTTAACAAAGCTTTATTATGTGAAAGCTTCCATTATGTGATTGATTATGATGATATAGCTTTTGAACAAACACCATTAATATCAAGAAACTAAGTAAAGCAAGGATGACCATCAAATATCAATTAAAAAAAAACATTTTGAATGTACAGAACTGAAGTATAATTTTTGAAGTTAAATTTGAAATCTATTCCTCCCTATCGAGATTCTTTGGACCATATTTCCTAGTCTCCTTTCTATGTTCATTATCATCATCTTGTTTTTATACCAAATGGACGAGGTAGTAGTAGATCCGGCCATTACTTCATGGGTACAAAAAACCATTATTCAATTTTCTTGGTTTGCATATATTAGGTCACTCATTAGACATATAACGGAAAAGGTTCAAATGTATCCCTATACTATATGAAATGCAAATGGTTCAAACTAATCCTCGTTAATAGTTAGTGTCAAATTTGTCCCCGCTGTTACTAATTTGGGCTATATATGTCCTTATATTATACAAAAACGGAGGGCAAATATTGAACCATTTCACATAGTATATGGACAAATTTGGACCTATATATCTCCGACGTAACATATAATAGTGTCATTCTTATAAAAATATAATTAACACCTCTGAAGGTAATCCTAGTGGAAAAATTACAGTTAAACTTTAATCTATAACAGTTTGTCTTCAACAATATTGCATTTGTCTCTTCTATTAATTAAGTGGACAGTCATTCCACTTAGTGTTTCTTGCAAGTGGGATTCCCAGAACCCTTTGTCAACTCTTCCATTCTGTAATATTTATTGGGAAGGGAATATAATGAATATATATAACACAAAGTAATTATTGAATTGTTTTATTTAGTTATCATTCAATGTGTATTCTATTATAAAATAGTTTAACCTACGGCACATGGATTATATTGTTCTTTCTTTAGTGCTTGGACAACTATTATATATGATATCCTGATGAAGAGAAAAGAAATCAAAGTGCAAGGGAATTAAATATTGAATATATTTAATAAAAACAAATGATTGCATTCATCGTTTTCTAGTCAAGAAATTGAAGCACAAAGAGAAAAACAACAACAAAAACATTATTAACACATCCTCCTATAATTCTCTTCTAGTAAACACTAAAAAAAAGGATAGATTTAATTATTGGAGAAAAAGGAAAGCATACTTTATTTCAACCATAATGGAAGCTGCTAGAGAAAATGTTTATTTACTTAGAAGAATTATATATATAGTTTCTCCATCCTAACTACATATACTTCTTCCGAAACATTTTCCTATAAACGTTAAACTCCTTTGTATAAAATCAAACTCAGATAGAAAATTACCTTGTAGTGATCTCTTCCTATCTTTCTTTTTATTCCTCAATTTCCTTTTTTTTTTCCTCAATAAGGTGGTCGAGGAGTTGCCCAATTAGCATATGCATCATGATTCAATTGTCCTCCATTTGGTAATAAATTTGGTGTAAAATTATAAATAGGCAGTGATGTTGGATCAGGCAATTCATGTTGTTGTTGTTGTTGCTGCTGCCTTTCACCACTTGAACCTAAAGCCGGAGGCGAATTTCCGGCCGGTACTTGAGACTGGCCGGATCCGTCGCCTCCGCCGTCCTCCTCCTCTTCTAGTGGCAACTTTTCATATGTTGCGTTAGAAAAAGTGGCTGCTATTATCATCACTGGTCCAGCAGCTACTAATGGTCCAACAACACTACCACCAACCACCTGTCCTTGGCCACCGGCCAAGTACACTGTTAGCCCCGTCGAGCCAGGAGGGGCTGGGCCGGGCAAAAAAGCTCCGGTCAACGACAAAATTTCAAATCTTCCTTGAAGAACAACAGCACCTGGAGCAGATGGCTGCCTTAGGGTTACATTTGCAACCGAACCATTCCCACTCAGTACACAAACGCCACGTTGTCGTCTCCTCGCGAATTGAGCAATGCTATCGGCCACATCTGTGCCCCCAGCCACCTCCATAACGTGGCTGCGGAGAGCATTAGGGCTATCGCGGGTTACAAAAATTGGTGGTTTGGGTTTGTTCTTTGATCCTGGAGGACGACCTCTAGGTCTTCGATTGCCAACTTCAACAGCACCTTCTTTAGGTTCAAGATCGCCATTTTCGCGATCGTTGTCTTCTTGATTTTCACCACTGCTTCTACTTTCATTTATTGAAAGTTGCTTTGTTAGTAGCATAGGTGAGCAAGATCCTGGCTCTAGGCCAGGCAAGCCCACCTGTCCACCCCACCACCTATTAGCCAGAGTTGCAAATTCCAAAAAATCAACTAAAAATTTAGCTCAAAACACAAGACCAAATTCTTACTTTGTTGATCAGTTGAACCCTAAAATGATTAGACTTTCTTGAAGATATACGCTTTTGTAGACTGAAGGTAGAATTAGGGTAAGATGTAAACCCTTTTTTTTTTTTTTTAAAAGGTGTAGATAGTCTAGAAGAAGGGAAGAGAATTAGATGCAGAAGTAGTTCATGGAATCAAGTAAAGGAATTGAAGGAACAAACAAAAACAAGTAGAGAAAAGTAATTTAAAGAGAAACAAGTGATCTTAATTAGGTGGAGGGGGAAATAAGGAACAAATGCAAAAGAGGAACATCAACCCTGGAAAGAATCAAACCCAAAGGGAAAAAAATAGAATAAAGCAAATATAGAGATTGAAAAGAAAAAAACTATAGAGGAGAGAGTTTACATAAATATATGTATAACTTTATATTTAACTATTGCAAAAGGTGAAGAGGGGATCATGAAAAGAGGTGAGTAAGAAATGATTTTAGAGAGCGGAGTTGAGGTTTTTTTTTTCCTTCTTCTTTGTGTGCGTAGTTTATAGAAAGAACATATTACAGAGGCGGACCCCACGGTGTTGGTTACGGGTTCAGTCGAACCCAATAATTTTGTTCGTATCCTGTATTTATATTAAGAAATTCAATAAATATGTATAAATTATTAATTTAAAACACAATAACTTACGAGAATTATAATACTAAATCTATAAGTTCAAATCCTAGCTCGAAATTAATTTATATGTCTAATTTTTGTGTGTATTGTGAGTGTTAAAAGGTGTGTAGAGACTAGAAATTAGGGTTTTTCTTGAAGTCGCTATCGAAATAGTCCAAAATCGTGGGGTCTGTTTGCGCGTGGGCAGGTGGGATTGTGGGAAGCACGTCGCTATCTCTTGCCCCGACGTACGTATACATTGGAATAAGACCGGAATCAAGTTTTGGCTTTTGCTTTGGATGAACAGCGTAGGGTTTGGGGATGACAAGACTAGATAGTTTATTATGCATAAAGTATTATACTTGTAATTATATTTTAGGCGCTAGAGTGGTAAGTACTCCTTCATCCTTAATCAGAGGTTTCTGGTTCGAGTTCCTGGGTATGAAGTCGCCTTTGTTAGAGAGCGTTTTACCCTCAATATAGGACTTCTCGGTGCGAATCCGGATTTTGTTGGGTCCCAATGTGGATACCGTACACCGGGTGGGAAACCAAAAAAATATTTTAGGTGATCTTATAATGTAATTTTTTATGTTGTCGTTGTATATAAGTAGTTAAACTCAGGGGCGGAGGGATAGAGAACCTATGGCTTCGGCCGAATTTAATAACTATGGTCCAAACTATGTATTTTTCTTACCAGATTAATTGAATAAGTACAAATTATTAATTTAAAAACTCAAAAACTTAAAAGACATAGAATCCCGAACCCATAAATTTAAATACTGACTTCGCCTCTGAAATATATGATATTCAAGGTGAAAAAATTCCTTATTCGATATTTACACCAAACTAATAGATACATAAAACACATTTGTATACCCATAAACTTCTATCACTTAATCATAGTAAGTTAATATCGATTGAAATAAACATGTGTGAGCTTGCTTACTGTTATAATGGAGAACATTTAATCAACTAAATGTGAATTCAATATTATTGCAGTGATTAAAGTTCAGCACAACACATGAAAGTAACCCTAAAAATTTTCTCTAGCCTGCATTCCTAAGGTATATAGTTTTGGTTTCACCCAACTAACCATTTTATCTCCTCCCGTCCCGGAGCTTCAAAATTTTTATATTAGAAAAGATATATAGGTATAGGTGTTGTCAACAGCGAACTTATTTAGTTAATGAATTTATTTTAGCCTATCAACCCAACAATTATCGGTATGTAATCATTGAGTTACTAATAGTATTATAATTTATCTTTCAATGTTAGGTTCAGTATACGGGTGAAAATCAGGATAACACACACCCCAATCTCACGGTGAATCAAACGAAATAAGAGCCTGAATATATGAGGTCAAAATCGAAGTTGGGAACTCTTTGTATCGAGGCTCGTCAAAAGTGAACGGAGTGCTCGCCATCGAACCTGATAAAACGACGCACCTCGAACTCGAGGGCGAGTTCTAAAACTTCGGAAAACACAATGAACGGTTATACGCGACTGATAGAGGGCTGTGATATCCGCAAGCGATCAGATATTACGGTGCGGATCTCGCTCGATGATGGTTAGGGATCAGTAATTAACGAGAGGGGAAGATTTTTACCTTTTTAGACTTTTACTAGGTATGAAACTCTCCTACTATATAAAGAGAAAGTTTTTTCTTTGATAACAAGCATTGTAACACGTAAACCAACGCAATACAAATTCATTTGTATGCTTTCTAGCTATTAAAAAGTTCTTGCTTTATTGTTGTTCCTCATTCACAATTGGCTTCGAACCAAGGGTCCGATCAAGGGCAAAACTATTATTCAACCTAAGTTCGAGCCAGGCCGTAACACTATAATTGGTTTGATTATTCATTTTGTCTTTAACTCATTTATCTAATATTCTTGATTATTTGTGTTGAATCAATCCACGTATCCTTAAAACCACATACAAATTTAATCGTTATCCACTTTAAGGGTAAACTGTTTGGCGCTGCCCGTGGGGCTAAGGATAATAGTGGTGATTTGATACAAATCTCCATAACACACTATATTTTACGCTTGTTCTTCAAAGCCTTAATTTCAGGTCAGTTTAAAAAATGTCAAATTCTCGGTCTAACCACTTGAACGTTGATGCTGAGTATGGCCATCATGGCTAAAACAACAATCCGGTGCCTAGCAACGAGGTACCTCCTACTGATCCCAACGGAGTCCCAGTTGCCGATCTGGGTTATGCTAACTCATAGGTGGCCATCGATGTCAAACTGCCAACCGATCCTGAAAATAGCGATCGCGGGGGAGCCCAACCAACGGCTCGAGAAGCGCCCGAAGGCAAAGGTGATGGGGTTAACCTACGGTTAATCTTCGAAATGTTGCAGCCTCAACAGGTGGCGACATCGCAACTACATAATCAAAGCCACGCCCCCAACAGAGTTGAGCCCGAACCGTCCTGAGAAAACATCTAAAGGAATGAGCAGATCACCGAGAGATCGGGTGAAGCTGAGTCTGGGGTCAGTCCCGAAGTCATGAAAATGCTTGAAGCATTAACGAAGCGGTGGAATCAGGTGAAAAAAAAATTAAGGCCAATGACAAGAAGGTAGAAACATACAATTCCAGGGTCGATCAAATCCCGGGAGCACCACCAATATTGAAGGGGCCGGATTCCAAGAAGTTTATCCAGAAGCCTGTTCCTCCGAGCGCGGCACCGAAGCCGATCCCTAAGAGGTTTCGTATGCCTGACATCCCAAAATATAACAGAACCACGGATCTGAATGAGCATGTGACCTCCTATACATGCACAATCAAAGGGACGACTTGGAAGATGATGAAATCGTGTCGGTGTTACTGAACAAGTTCGGGGAAACTTTGTCCAAAGGAGCAATGATATGGTATCACAACTAATTACCCCCAAACTCCATTGACTCGTTTTCTATGCTTGCAAATGCTTTCGTGAATACCCATGTCGGGCCATAAAGGTCGAGACCAGAAAGTTAGACCTTTTCAAGCTTAAACAAATAGACAACGAGATACTCATGGAGTTCGTGTCGAATTCCAGATGGAACCGATGGACTTGCCTCTGGTCGCATATGATTGGGCCATTTAGGAATTTTCTCAAGGACTTAACCCCCGAAGCTCCTTGGCTTCACAACACCTAAAACAAAATTTGGTAGTGTACGTGGTAGTAACTTGGGCTGACATCCACAACAGGTACTAGTCAAAGAATAGAGTCGAGGACGACCAACTAGGAGCCCCTTCTGGGTCTGTTTATCCTATCATGGCCGACGACAGGTCCAAGAGAGCTATCGATCATGAGCCAAGACCGATCTGATATCGGTACTAACGATACAGTACAGATCGAAGAGGAAATGGGCCCGGGCATCAACCCATGAGGAACGAAAAGAGAGGCGGTCGAGGGCCCATTAGCCGAGGTCTGATGAGAAAAATAGTTTTGATAGGCCGCTCAGGGTAGGGAAGCACCAATATTATCAGAGTATAATTTCAACATTGATGCTGCCAGCATCGTGTCAGCCATCAAACGCATCAGGGAGACCAAGTGGCCCCGACCATTGCAATCCGACCCCACCCAAAGAGATTACTTGGTGTGTAAGTATCACGACACTCATGGCCACAGTACGAGGATTGCCAACAATTGAGAGAAGAAGTTGCCCGGTTGTTCAAAAATGGGCACCCCTGAGAATTTCTGAGTGATCGGGCTAAAACTCACTTCCAAAACAGGGACGCCAACAAACAGGTCGAACAAGAAAAGCCTGAGCACGTCATCAACATGATCATTGGAGGGGTCAATGTCCCTCAAGGACCGATGATAAAGAGCAATACAGTGTCTATTACGAGGGAAAAATGCACCCCAGATTATGTCCCGGAGGAAAACATTTCGTTCAATGACGAGGATGTAGAGGGAATCGTGCAACCACACAATGATGCGCTGGTAATATTCGTACTTATCAATAAATCTTGAATTAAACGTGTGTTGATTGATTCAGGTAGCTCGACCAACATTATCAGATCAAGGGTCGTAGAGCAGTTGGGGTTACAGAACCAAATAATGTCGGCGGTCCGGGTGTTGAATGTATTTAACATGGCATGCGAAACCACTAAAAGGGAGATAACTCTACCAGTGAACACCGTTGAAACGATCCAAGAGACAAATTCCTACACGATCTAACGGGACATGAGGTACAATGCCCTTTTTGGAAGGTTGTGGGTTCACAACATGAGGGTGGTACCCTCAACCTTACACTAGGCGTTGAAGTTCCCTATGCCAGGAGGAGTCAAGACGGTCTACAGAGATCAGCTAGCCACAGAGGAAATGTTCGCAGTCGATGAGGTAATCTCGGTGCCCACATTTTCGACATCAAGGAACACAGAGCCAACTAGAAAGGGAGATATTAAACATCAATCACCGATGCCAGACTTGACCGAGCTGGAGGAGCGAAGAGTAGACGATGAGCATGATCACAGAGTTCCTATATCGTTCATAGCTCCTGATGAAATCGACGCCACCAAATGGACGGCGGAGGAGTTGGAGCAAGTCATATTGATCGAACACCTACCGGATCAAAAGGTATACCTGGACACGGGGTTAACTCTCGAGCTCAGGAAAAAACTCATTAAATTTCTTAAAGCTAAAATAGACGGTTTCCCTTGGTCCCATCTTGACATGACAGGATCCGACTGGAAGTAACCACTCATAAGTTGAGTTTGGACCCGAAGTTCTATCCGGTTAAGAAGAAGAGTAGACCATAGTCTGAGGTCAAGCATGCATTCAGCAAGGACGGGGTATCCAAACTCCTTAAAATAGGGTCCATTCGGGAGTTTAAATACCCGGACTGGTTAGCTAACGTAGTGGTAGTGCCTAAAAAAGGGAATACGCTAAGAATTGTGTAGATTACAAAGATCTAAATAAGTCATGCCTCAAGGATTATTTTCCTTTTCCTAACAACGATCGGATGATCGATGCGATAGCCGGGCATGAGATACTCAGCTTTCTCAATGCCTATTCCGGGCACAACCAAATTCGGATGGACCTGGACGATTAAGAAAAGACTTATTTTATCATTAAATTCGGCACTTACTGTTATAATGTAATGTCGTTCGGATTAAAGAACGCTGGTGCCACCTATCAATGCCTAGTAAACCTGATGTTCAAAGAACAGATAGGAAAATCAATGGAAGTTTATATTGACGATATGTTAGTCAAGTCCCTGAGAGAAGAGGACCATTTGAAATATTTGCAGGAATCCTTCGACATACTGAAGAAACACAATATGAAGCTGAACACAGAGAAGTGCGCACTCAGGGTCAGATCAGGAAAATTCCTCGGGTTCATGGTATCCAATCGAGGGATCGAGATCAATCCCGACAAAATCAAAGGCATGGAGGATATCACCATGGTGGACAACGTAAAGGTCTTTCAAAGGATGACCGGACGTATAGCTGCCCTGGGCAAGGTTCATATCGAGGTCCTTGGACAAAAGCCATCGGTTCTTCTCACTATTAAAGAAGACGAATAGCTTTTCCGGGACCCCAGAATGCCAACAAGCTTTGGAAGAACTCAAACGGTACCTATCGAGTGCCCCCCTGCTCCACACTCCAAAGGCAGACAAACAAATGTACCTTTACTTGGAAATTTCTGAGGTGGGGTAATTGGAGTCTTAGTTCGGGAGGAAGAAGATACTCAGTTTCCTATTTAAAATGTTAGTAGAATTTTAGGCGAGGCCGAATTAAGGTATCCTCACCTGAAAAACTTGGTGCTCGCTTTGTGATCTCGTCCAAGTCATTCGAGGTTATGAAACGGTCGATTGCAATAATAATACCCAACAAGCAGTCATGATCGAATCCACAGGGAGCTGATAGGGGAATTAATAGTATATATTTGGATAGAGCACGCGAAGTATCTAAATTGCACTTCCACAAATATTATTGTTTTGTTTGTACTTCTAAAATTATACTAAGGGTCACAATTCTAACATATAAAACTAGAGAATATTGTTTTTGGATTTTTTTCAAATATATAAAAAGACCTAGGGCTATGACCTTCACATAGGTATTTGCCTAACGGATTGAAAATTTTAAAGCTTGTTTTGTTAGTCGGGGTGTATTATAGCTATCAACACTCAAGTACCCACTCAATACATCTCGATAAGAGAGTGATTTTTCCCAGTTTGTCTTTCTCAAGTCCAAATAGGTATTGAACAAAACAGTTGATAAAATGCTCAAGTCGGGTTTTACTATCTCTAGGTTCAACCCTTTAATTGGGACAATCAATCTCTTGATTTTATCCCAAATTCTTGTTAGCCAAGTTTTCCTAGACTAAGTCTCTCTTTCTCAAGTAGAGACCAAGTCAAATAGGCATGAACTAAAGTTTGCAACCATTAATTCTACAATTAAAAGCAAGAACAAGGCTAAATAATAACACTCAACCATAAACAAGCCCTAAATCAAACACCCATTAGGTTTACACACTAGAGTTGACTCTACGGTCGCACAATTCTAGATTGTGGTCGCATCTCTCATGTTCTGCGGTCCGCACAATTCTTGGTGCGGCCGCACAGGGCTCTTCTATGGACCGCACAATTTGGAAGTGTGGCCGCGTAGCTGACTTCTGCGGCTGCATAATTTTTTTACGGTCCGCATTTCTTTGTGAGCTAGAAGTGAAACTCTCTGAACTTTGGCTCTTGCGTAGCTTCTGCGGCCGCACAATAATTGTGCGGTCCGCACTTTGCACTGAGACTCTGTTAAATTTCCTTCACATTCTGCGGCCTCTGATGAAAACCTGTGGTCCGCACTTGAGCTTCTGTGCCTGATTTTTGTCCTTGTTCAGATCACTAGTCCTTATGTTGGATTTCATCGCAGTGGCTCATTTTCATCAGTTTTCGGGAATACAATTAAACACTTTTGGACTAAAACGAAAGCTAAAAGGCACTAATATATGTCGTAACTTCTTATCCACTGAGGAATATTATGCACAAACCCGAGATCTCGGGACGGTTGTCCAAATGGGTCGTCGAAACTAGCGAGTACGATATCAAGTATCGACCCCGTACCGCCATTAAATCTCAAATTTTGGCAGACTTCGTGGCTGACTTTACGTCGGCCTTATTATCCGAAGTCGAGAGGGAATTACTATTGACCTCAGGGACCACCTCGCGACTCTGGATCCTTTTTACGGATGGCGCCTCGAACGTGAGAGGGTCCAGGATCGGGATCATATTAAACTGCCTACGAGAAATGTAATTAGGCATTTATTAGAATTGTAAAATTGACTAACAATGAGGCCGAGTATGAAGCCATGTTTGTAGGTCAAAGCATTGGGGCCGAGGTGATCGAAGCCAAGTGCAACTCCCTCCTCGTGGTAAACCAAGTAAACACGATGTTCGAAGTAAAAGAAGAACGAATGTGAACGTACTTGGACAAATTACAGGTAACGATGCATCAATTCAGGGAATGGACCCTATAGCACGTACCCCGGATCAAAACATTGAGGCCGATGCTCTAGCTAACTTGGGGTCGTCGGTCGATGACGATGAATTCAGTTCGGGAACAGTGATGCAGCTCATGAAGTCGGTGAACGCCGAAGTAAACTCAACGAGTTTATTTTGGGATTGGAGTAACAAGTACATAGACTACTTGAAGACTGGAAAATTAGCCTCGGGTGCCAAAGAATCGAGAGCCATTCGTACCAAGGCTGCTAGATTTAGCTTGGTCGAAGGGGCATTGTTTAGGGGAACCTTCGACGTCCTGCTAGCCAGATGCTTGGGACCGGGAGAGACCGAATATGCCTTGAGAGAAGTTCTCGAAGGAACTTGCGAGAACCATTTGGGGGCAGAATCTTTGGTTTGAAAATTGAATATGGCTAGCGTTTACTGGACCGAGATGGAGAAAGATGCGAAGGATTTTGTGCGAAAATGCTACGTCTGCCAGAGACACGCCCGGATGATCCATTAACCGGGAGAAATGCTTCACTTGGTTTTGTCCCTGTGGCTATTTATGAAGTGGAAATGGACATTGTCGGTCCCCTACCATGGGAAACTAGTAAAGCTCAATTCATACTATTCATGACCAATTATTTTTCAAAATGGGTCGAGGATCAAGCGTTCAAAAAGGTCCGGGAGAAAGTGGTCATTGACTTCATCTGGGATCACATAATATGTTGCTTTGGGATACCAGCCGAGTGTGTTTGCGATAATGGAAAACAATTCATCGGAAACAAGGTAAGTAAATTTTTCGAAGATCACAAGATCAAAAAGATATTGTCAACACCTTATCACCCTAGTGGAAACGGACAGGCAGAACCAATAAACAAGACCATACTTCAAAACCTGAAAAAGAGGTTAACTGGTGTGAAAGGGAAATGGAAGGAGATCCTGCCCGAAATCCTATGGGCGTACCGAACGACTTCAAAATATAGCACTGGGGACACCCTATTTTCATTGTTATATGGGGTCGAAGCCTTACTACTAGTGTAGTAGGTGAACCAATCCTCAGGTTCCAATATGCGTCAGAAGAGCCAAATGGCGAGGCCTTGATCACGAGCCTGGAACTATTGGATGAAAGGAAGGAGTTCGCGCTGGTCCGGTTGGCCGCATAGAAACAGTGAATAGAAAGGTATTAAAACCGAAGAGCTAGCCTCCGACACTTTAAAGTCGGGGATTTGGTGTTGAGGAAAGTAACATTACACACCAAGAACGCGAACGAGGGGAAGCTAGGACTGAACTAGGAAGGACCATATCGAGTTGTTGGAATAATCGACAGAGGTTCGTACAAACTCGAAGGGGGAACGGTGTACAACTACTTAAACAACTGGAACGTGGCATACTTAAAGTGGTACTATTGCAAAAGTACGAACTCAATTACTCTTTAATCATATTATAAATCAGACTAACATTTGTAGGTAAACGAGTTGGATGTGACTATTAGGTCTAAAAGCATGCGTTGCACTCTTTTTCCCTTGAACCGGTTTTGTCCCTAAATGGGTTTTTTTGCAAGGTTTTAACAAGGAAACAGTAAAACATTCTAACTTAGATTCGAAGACCGGTTTCAAACCGGACTCAATGATCATTCACTTCATATCAACAGTATCCGAGCCCTCATGAGTTCGACCCCGAATATTGGGATCCATTACCCTCGGATTAAGGTTTTTAGCAAGGAAAAAATAAAACTTTGTATGCTAAAATCTAATGCTTGGTGGTTAGGATTCATGTAAGGGCCAAACGGTCATATGAACCGTGCCCACATAGTCCACTCTAGCCATGACACAAATTTTTATGCGCTTTTGATCATGTACTTTGCACATTGAGAAATGAAAGAAAGTGTCGTTTTGCTATTACATATTTCTTTTGATTCTTCAATTATGAATCCTAGAGCCCAAGGGCTACCCCTACTCGTGGACTATCGCAACCCCTATTCGGGGACTATCGAGCCTAAGGGCTAACCCCACTCGGGGACTGTCGCCCGAAGAGAACTCGGATGACCCGGGCTACCGTATCCCGTAGGCACCAAACCTATTAGGCGGTGCCCAAATACAAAAGGCTACGACCACCTTAAAAATAGCTCGGAGATAGATGTCTGAAGCCCGTAACCAGAAAGTAAGGCCTTTAAGAAAAAATTAAAACCTACTAAAGGGTTACCCTCGGCAAAAACATCGTCTGAAAACACTTAAGCATCTTGGGAACCTACGATCTCATCAAGGATCAAAAGCCATGAGCAAACAAAGTTTCATCGAAGTTAGGCTTTGTTCGAACTCCCGAAAAATAAATGCCCCGAAACTACATCTGATTTTATGCTAAGGCACCAAAGACAATAGACGAATAAAAGACACGATATTGCCAAAAGGGGGAAATTTCTTATATATATATATATATATATATATATATATATATATATATATATATATATATATATATATATATATATATTCCAAAAGAAATTTACAAAGGCCCAATAAAATGGCCTCAAAATAAACAAAAAAAATATGCGTAAGGAAAAAAATTAAAAAAGTACTAAGGCATCTACGCCTGGTCTTCCCCGTGGCCTAACTCGTCGTTAGAACCGTCGGATCCCTCAGATCCCTCGGATCCTTCGACACATTTAGGCTCGTAGAGCTCCTTTGCCTCGACCTCGAGCTTCTTAGCTTCTTCGATCTCGGTCGATAAGTCGAAGCCTCGGGCGTGGATATCTTCGAGACAGTCACTTCATGTATTCAGTCTTTGTCTTTAGGCGGGTCTCGGCTGCCTACCCATCGGCCTTGTACTGGGCCACCATTTCCTCTACATCAGCAAAGGTTCTGTCCAGTTAGGACCTCAGTGCCTCATATTCCCTTCCGAAGGCATCCCGTTCTGTGACACCCAAGCTTAGCTGTGCTCGGAGATCATCATTCAGTTGAGACCATTTATCATCTTTCGTCTTTTCCACTCAGAGTTGGTTCTCAACTGATGCCACCTCCACCTTCACAGTTTCCTTCTTCAAAGCCAGCAGGTCCATCCTGCCCTTCGCCCATGGCCTTGACCTCGTTCATCTCGGCCCAGAGCTGGTCGATCAGGTCAATCTTCTGTTGGACCTGCGAAGTTGTGTTGTTAGTCACTACGACTAGTTCCTCATTTTTAGATTCAAAGACCTTTACCTTTTCAACTAGGTTGGCATGTTAACGCTCCAACTCGGCCTGGAGAATAGGGAGGCCTTTAAGGGCCTCGTCATGTTGCTCGCTAAGAAGCATGTACATGTCCTTCTTCCGGACCTAATCTTTGAGCTGGAACTCGAGCTGGCTGATTTCCAAGCGGTACCGGAGGAAGATTTCGTGATGATGCACTGAGGCTTGTAAGAGACATCAAAACTTAAGTATAATTCATAAAAGGGTGTAAAAGTGTTAGCATCGTACCTGATTCAGCGCCTAATTCACCTCGTTTAAAAGACTTGACGTGCCCACCTCGTTCATCTTTGCTTGGTCCTCCTCCGTCACCAGGCATCGGAGGTAGATGGTTATACCCATCGGAGAAGATAGGACCAGAGCATCCTCCGGGACTGTAAGAACGACCGTTCTCTTGCGCTTGAGGTCCACGCTCGGTGCGGGAAATTGCTTCGCCAGGTTTTGGGCTCGAACTCGACCCGCCAGCTCCCGAGGGCACGTCTTTCTTCGGGACTCCATGTTACCTAGCCCAGAGAAATCCTCCAATGTGAACATGTCCATGCTGTCAAAACAGGATTTGAAAAGATCATTTGAACCCTGCACCCCCTCACTTGTATTTTCTTTGCCCGCCTGGGCCTCTTCGAGCATGGACTCGGTATAGGAGGCCGTCTATATGATGTTAATGACATCGTTCGCCTCCTTTGGAATGGGAGAGGATTCCTCGGAGGTTACAACCTCCATCTCCCCTTAGGTTCCCGGTCCTGAAGGGGATCGGCCTCGTTGTCCCCTTTCTCGATCGTCGTCTGCTCCCTAGTGGGGGTCGATCCATGGGCGACGAATATGTCATCTTCTTCGAGCTCATCCCTGAGCTGGTAGAGATAGCCAGGGTCCGGTACCCTGGACTTGGTATTCTTCTTGGGCTTCTGGTTCCGGGTGGCCGCCCTCTCTTCCTCTTCCCCTCGAGGTCCGGGGAACCTGAAGAATTTCTCTTTTCCTTCTTCTCCTCCTGCGTGGCAGCCCCAGTTATTCCGAGACGGAGGTTTCGGCAGGAAAAGATGGATCCTCGTCCTTATTAAGCGGCCTAAGTTCAGTGGTCTTAGGCAGACCTATAAGAAAAAAGGAAAAGTTAGCACTATATAAGTTAAAAGCGTGATGATAATTATTTCAGGAAAGAACCTCACCATGACAACGGGCTTCCCATCTGCCCTTCAAAATATTGCGCCACGCGCGCTCAGAGTAAGGCATCTGCTTATAAATCGCCGCAATGCACTCCTTGAATTGGGGGATTGCATCTATAGATTGGGCAACGGCTGCACGACCACAAACACAAGCGATGAGAAAGGGAAATAAAAATGAAAAAATACCCAAGAAAAACAATACTTACGGGATGTGTTCCACTCCTCAGGGAACAACAGAAACTCGGGAGGAATCAGGTCTTCAATTTTCACTCGAATGAACCTCTTGTGCCAACCTCGGTCTCAATCTCGTAGATGCTCAAGAATGGAGTCTTGCTTGCTCGGTGGATGAGCTTGATCAGTCCCCCTCGAAAGATTCGGGGATTATACAGGCGGGGTAGGTGGTCGAGGGTGAATCGGGGAAGCTCGGTGTTGTTCACGAAATGGAGCAAGAGGATCACGATCCTCCAGAAATATGGGTAGATTTGCCCAAGGTACACCTCGTACCTCTTGCAGAAAGCAAGAACTAAGGGATCCACAGGGGCAAGCGTGAAGGGGTAAGTGTAAACACTCAGATACCTCTTCACGTGAGTAGTTATGCCGTCATTGGGTCCAGGGACGATCACGTCCTTATCTTCCCACTTACAGTTCGCTCGAATTACGGGTAGGGTTTCTTCGGTGATAGAGCATATGTATCTCGATGCTCCTTGCCTCGGTCTTGTTGGCTAGAAGCCTTCTCGACCTTGAAGTCATCCCCGATAGAGCAACCCCCAGGTTTGAAGCTTTTCATGAGGGGCTCTGGAGCCACCTAGGCATCTGCGGTCGGGTGGGAAGATGAAAGGGTATCTTGCTGAGGCACTGACTTAGAAGTTTTAGCCATCGTGATCTGGGTAAATATGAAGATTTGAAGAAAGAGTATGAATGTTTCAAGGTGGAATGAAGATATGAAGATCTCGGTTGGAAATCCAAGAACAAATATGAAGGTTTGAAGATCATGGATTATGATGTGAACATTCAAGAAGTAGGGTATGAGGATTTGAAAAAGTTAAAAGCCATTAGAAAATTCGAAGGTAAAAGCTAGGATCGGAAAGTATAAAAAATGCAACATGTCAAAACTTTTATAGGGGAAAAACAGTCAATGCGCGACGCTTCACATTAGAGCGCAGCCAGTCGATGACTAACACGTGTCCGAAGTCAGAACGACGCGACTGACGGGACGTTTCGATTTATCTACCACCTCGGTTGTAACGTACGAAGGAAGGAACTGGGACTCATCTATCGTTTCCCATTGTTTAGGCAAACCTACTCTTTGGAAAACGGGGGGACTATCTATATACGGGTGGAAATCGGGATAACAAACACCCCGATCTCCCGGAGAATCAAACGAAGTAAGAACCTGGATATATGAGGTCGAAATTGAAGCTGGAACTCTTTATATAGAGGCCCGTGAAAAGTGAACGTATTGCTCGCCATCAGATCTGATAAAATAACGCACCTCGGGACGGGTTTGGAGACTTCGGAAAATACAATGAAAGGTTATAGGCGACAAATTGAGGGTCGTGATATCTGCAACCGATCAGATATCACGGCGCGGATCTCGCTCGATGATGGTTATGGATTAGTAATTAACGAGAAAAAGATTTTTACTTTTTTTAGACTTGTATTAGGTATGAAACTCGCCTACTATAAAAAAGGGAAGTTTTTTCTTTGATAACATGCATTGTAACACCCAAACCAAGGCAATACAAATTTATTTTTTCCGCTTTCTAACGATTAGTAAGTTCTTGCTTTATTGTTGTTCTTCATTCACAATTGGCTTCGAACCAAGGGTCCGATCGAGGGCAAAACTACTACTCAACATAAGTTCGAGCCAGGCCGTAACTCTACAACTCGATATTCATTTTGTATTTAACTCGTTTATCTAATATTCTTGATTATTTGTGTTAAGTTAATCCTAAACCCGCGTACAAATTTAATTGTTATCAATTTTAAAGGTAAACAGATTTGCTGTTCGCTTTGAACATGTAAAATTGTATTCATTCCATCTCGTTACTTTAATCTTTTACGAAATGTAAGACAAAAGTGAACTGAACGAAATTGAATTAAGCATATTATTAAATATTAAAACTATCCTTTTAATTTAAAAAAATGAAAGAATAGTAATATTATTTCGTTTTTTGTAGGAACGGCAAATGATAATACAGAAAAGGATTAAATTTGCCCAAAGTTCATTATTCAAATAATCACTTGCACGGCGCTTTAATTAATTACACCACGTAATATCTACCTTTATACGAGGAACTTGATCTTTTCTATTTCCAGCCTCCATTGGAACGACCAATATATTTTAATATTGCATATGATCAGAATATTTTAACAACTTGTCATAATTTAGCGAATCATGCAGATAGATCTGCGGTATATTTCTTCATTTAATTTTTTTCTCTAATTTCCTGAGATTGGTGATTAATCAAATACTTCTCCTTAACAATATTATATTAAAGTTGTTAATTATTTTCTTAGGCAACATGATAATTAAATATGTAATCCTCTTTTTTAATTATACCCTTGGTAATAACAATTGACATAATAAAATGGAGTAAATCTATACTCAAATGATTGCCAATGACCACAAAACTTTCCTGTCGATTTTGTTTGCAAGTGTTCTGATTCTACCAAACAATTTCCTTTTTTTTCCCCACCTTCCAAAACAATTACTTAAAAATTAAGCTGTACATTTAGATATCTCAGAAAATATTATGTTAGTTTTCTTTTCTTTTTAAGGAATAAAAACGATGTACTCAAATTTTCCTTATCGCCTCGATAAATTTGCTCACACTGGTGGGTGCACCAAGTTGGCAAACAATGTGCCCCTATAAGGTTTTGGAAAAATATTGGTTACGGAGAATAAGATTTAGCTTAAGGTGTGTCAAGGATATTGTCTTTAAGGATTTTGTCCACATCGTAATAAATAAAATTAAGTGTATCCCCCAGGAATCAACAAGCTCTTCTAGTATAAAATAGGAGCAAAAACAATAAAGATTAATAAAAAAAAAATCCAGTAAAAAAAAAGAAATTAGAAGAAAATTTTTACTACTTCCACACACTCCTCAAAGTAACACATAAGGGTGTTCAAACCGAACCGGAAAATCGCACTAAACCGAAAAATCAAACCAAAGCGACTAAAAAACCCGACTAGGTTTGGTTTGACTTGGTTTAATATTAAGTAAAAAAACCCGAACTAAACCGACATATAAATATATATTTTTAAAATTTTATATTGAATTTTCTTTAAAAAATATTGAAATATTTGGGATCCTCTCACGTGTTAACCTTAAAAGTGTACATTAACGAAAATTATTGTTAGACGACTAAGAAAATAACTATCACGTTTACTAAAAAAATTCTCTCATTAGAATATTTTAATAGATCATATGTTTTTCAATTTTTTCAATATTTACTAAACATATATTCACTTATTAAAATTTTATCTATAACTTTAACAAAGTAAGATTGGAATAATATTCATGTAACAAAATAAAAAACGAAAATCCGACAAAATCGAACCAATCCAAACCGATATAGTTGATTATAAAAATCAAACGAATACGGTCCATGTACACCCCTAGTAACACATAGGAAAACATATATAGTCCAAAGATCTTAACTACCAATGGTAAGCAACGTTAAGAAAATTATTCAAAGGCTATTCAAATGGGTGTTACAAAAATAAAAGCCATTAAGGCTAATAAAATGGTAGATTTGACTTTGTCAAAAGATTAACTTAAGGAATCTCATAATAGTTATTAAATGATCAGATTCAATTTGTTAAGATTGAATTCAAGCTTATCAATATTAAAGAAATATATTTAGAATAATTAGTGTAATAAAAATTCATTACTATCATACTATATTATAAGTGCGAAGACTTTTAGGTGGAGTTATTTTACCAAAATATCCTTGAAAAGCTAATTGACCAAATTTCCCTTCACCTAAAGTCTTTCTCATTAGCTATCATTATTTATTCTTTAAACCACTTAATTTTTAGATATATGCACCAAAATATAATTAAACAATGTAGTTACATAATTTGAATGTGACTACGTGAGAAAAAAATGAAGAGACTAATTAATTGCATTAATAGTTGTTCAATTAGTATTATTTTGATGGGGATATATGTAAAGCATATACGTTATTTAACTTTTCAATTCCTAAAGCTTGATAGATTACTTTTAAATGTGATTCTTGGCCTACAAATACCTTTTTTTTAGAGATAGATGCCTTGGTGACTTGAAAGTATCTTCTGTAAGTGGTTGGAGATGATAAGTGACCATAGAGTTCTCCTCGGCTATAATTAAACGTTTATTAACATCGTAAACTTTTTATTTATATATTATTTCCTTCAGATTAACAACTTGCAGGCTTAAGTTTGGCAGCTTGCTTTCAAATTTTGTTCAATGTCATTTTCCTCCTTTTTTGTAATTGTTGTCATTTCAGTTCTGAATTGTTCTCATGGTCTATTTTATTGTTGAAGCCCTATGTTACTATTAATTTTTAAAAGAATGAACCTAGACATCAATTTGAATTTTTTTTTTTTTTTTTGAGTTATTAAAATTATTTTCTAACATAAAGTTGACACAAATTTTCCTATTGTTATATGCTACAATTATCTTGTTCAGAACGTTGATATTAAACACTTAAAATACGTTTATCATGTTGTGTAAAAAATTTGTATCGTGGTAATTGTATTATTAACACATGGAAGAGAAGAAAAACGTGGCATTTTACTAGGTGATCTCAATCTCCACTCCACGTCAATAAATTTAAGTTTAACTTATCCTATTTCTCATGGTGATTCCATATTTTCCTGTAAATTCAAATAAGGTATCAATTAACCTTACAAAACATAGAATAAGATATAGATAAATTTACGGGTAAAAATGATTTGTGTATAAACTATAAAGAAGAATTAAAATACCATCACATATTTTATTCTTCCTTATCTTTCGTTTGCGTCGGGTTTTAAAAAAATATTTAAACATCTACAAGTACAAGGTTCTGAAAGTCATTAACTCATTAGTAGCTTCATCGAAGTCTCGTCTGCTCTTTAATTCGTGAGTTATTTTAGGCGGTAAAAATTATCTCATGTTAACCACATATTAAGTACCATTATAAACTTATAAATTAATGTGAAAATATATACTAATAAAAGATTGCATGTGCATACATGTGTCGTGCATTTATTGATTTTGTATAAATGCCGGATGCTTATATACGGTTTGAGTTTATACAACAAGATTAGTATATATTTTGGTTTAACTCTTATAACGATGGTGTTCAAATCATCTTACACGCGCATCTCTACCCTTCACAAAACTTACATAATATTTTAAGAAACTTTCAAGGTTAACATAATAGTTTTTTAAATTATCAACACATAGTAATTTCAATTTTTAACATTAAGTATAGTGTCAAAAATTATTTCATAAACGTTGAACAGTTCAAATCTATTTTTAGGTAAAAATTAGCTTCGTTCATTTTCTTATTCTAAATTCTTATCAGGAAAAACTCTCCTTTTTCACCACTAAGTAGAATGTTAATAATTTCATACATTTGAATAATGCAAATATATTTTGAAGTTCAAAAAAAGAGAGAGAGAGAGAGAGAGAGAGCTCTTGGTCCACTTGGAAAATTCTTTTGAGCTTCAAAGTAATTACATTAGTGACCTGAGGCTTGAACCAGCCTAGGCACTTGTCTATTGGATTTCATGCTAAGAATTTGTTATACTTCTTATGTAAAGTTTTCCCTTTTTGCTCGAGTCTGTAAAATCAATTTCTTTGGTTAATAGAATATCACTTTAAAGAGTAATACCAAAGTTAACGAACCACACAAATCAAAACCGAAAAGTAAAAAAGCAAAACCATACTGAATTTATTTTGGTATGATATTGGTATAACATTTTTAAAATTAAAAATTGAACATACTGTGAACAACCCTAGTCAAGTTTACGCCATACTGCTTTCTATATGATTTTTCAAAGAATGTCTGAAAATATTTTCCTTTTCCATGCGAAAATCAAGAGTCTTTGACATGATACAATACGAAATATACAACTTACTGTGCCAGTTTTTCCCAATAAGATTGAAGTAGATGCCAGTTATATGTCGTGTTTTGTGGTATGGCCAAGTGGTTTGAAGAACAATCTTAGTAAACCCTGCCTCAACCATACATAAAATACATGAGAAACCTACAAGAGGGAAAAAGAAAATGAGATTATGTTTTCTGGAAACAGTGAAATGATTCTTAAAGCATTCCACTGAAGTTCTTAAGATGATATAAACATACCCAATTAGTACACTGGTTTAATTAGGGTAATAACCAGATTTAGTTCGGACGAAACGGTTATACAAAGACGGGCTAGACCATAACACAGCTACCACTCCTCAAAAAGAAAGAGAAAAACTACTACTACTACACGTCTACACCTTAATCCCAAACTAGTTAAGGTCGGCTACATGAATCCTCATCCCTCCATGTAAACTTGTCTCAAAATATTCAAATAATTTAGATTCTCTAGCGTTAGAAGTTCTCTACATTTTCTACTGGTATACAAATCTCTAATTAAAAGACTACCAACAAACCATGAACCCAAAGTAAGCATTCGAGTATGACTAAGTTTTAATATCAACCAATTGGTATCACTTGTATGAATCTTTTCTTCCATTTCGCTTTCATGGTAATATTTTCTATCAAAAGGAGGAAAATTGACTTCCTTCACCTATAGGCTGAAGTCAATTTCCTTACAATTATCTTCAACTTTTAACTTTGTATTATTTGCTTCAACTAACATTTAGACATTATTATTATTCTCTAATACTCAAGAGTTTCATCAAAACACTCTACAATTTGCTTATATTATGATTAATCTTTAATCTACATTTTTTCTGGAAACCAACCAAACACCAGAAATAAATTTACTATGGGTAACATTTTCCATGGAAAGTGACTTCTGTAGTACCAACACACCCTCTATCACACGCTTTCTACGGATCTTTAAATGCCAAATGCAGATCCTTCTTTCCTCTCTTTATAAATTTCATTAATCTTCTTAGCAACAATATAGTTATGGAGCTGCTAGGCATAAATTCTAACCGGTTTGGACACTATTGTAATATCCCTGAGTCTATGTTCTATTGCTCTTTACCAAACTTTCATCATATGACATAGGTTTAATGCCACTAGTCTGACAACTTTAAACATCTCTATTGTTCTTATATATAGGAATCAAGGTACTCTTTCTCTAGTCGTTTGGCATCCTTCGACTCCTTAGTATAGCATTAAATAGTTTTGTAAGCCAAACTACTCCAACCTCTCCACGATACTGCCAAACTCTAAAGGAAACCATAATAGCTGAAAATTATTTGATCAAAAATTTACTTCATATAAAACAAACCATTAATTGGTTTTTACGTCTCATTAAGGGGCATCAAAACAACACCTTAGGATGGAAAATGGTTATACCCAAGTCTAATACATTGATTTAAGTAGGTTTCTAGCATAGGTTCGTTGACGGCCATCAATTGCCTCAATCAAATCATCATATCCAAACCTAATACCTTAATTTAGTATTGTTTTAACCGATAATCTCACTCTCATTAACAATTGGCAACAAAAAATTAGCATCCAACGAAGAAAAGGTAAAAGCCCCAGCAGATATTCAAATAAATTGATACATGGATGGAATCTTAGAGCGACCAATGGCATGAATCATTAGGCACAAACATCTGAGATGAGAAGTCAGAGGTCTGTTTACACTCCTCATTATTCCACACTTCAGTTTATGGCTGTGGTGAGAGATTAGACCAAATATCATTTAGAAAACTAAGGTGATTTATTAGGATTGCTATCTTGAGATGGAGGCAGAAAGCAAGTTACATGGTTTTTCACTGTAGGGAACATTTATAAAGGCAAGTCTTTGCATTTAGTACCACGTATCAGAAATGCAAACTGTAAAGTCCAGGCAGAGATACTTACCTAAATATGTAGTATATTAGAAAAAAGGAAAGCACAAAGTATCCGACGAGTTTGCACATTTTCCGATTTGATTTCTTCTCGAATACCTAAGAAAGTAAATGGGTTGTTAGACTTTCATTTGACAAAGGAAATTACAGGAAAACAAACATATGCTTATCCTATAAGTATGTCTCTTGCAATCACATACACACATGACATAACAACATATTTATCACAAGTGCTTACCATCTTGAATCGATCCATGGTTCCTGACATGATTCCTCTAGATGAATCCATCTCATTCCCCTAATGGAAATGATCCAAGAAAGAAAAAGTTAACAAGTAGTGTACACAAAAGATTCACAAAACTAGCCGGCTTACCATTCGGTCTAGCACTCGGTTGTGGTTCTCCACCTCCTCATGTATGTCACCTGTTAACTGTCCAAGTGCAAATATACTAAGTATCAATGCCTGAAGAACGTTAAAAGTACATACCAGACGAGCTGGAACTCCAAAACATATATCATGAGTGCTAAAGAAATTACACATGATACAACAACACAAAGAACAACCTTCATTTACATAGCCGTGAGCATCATTTCCTCTAAACTTGGACACACTTATGCAACTTCAGTAGGCAAAAGTTCTACGAAAATGCAAACAATGAATGGAGCTTTGCCAGCGAAAGTAGCACCAGAAATATGAGAATGAATGATTAGCCTACAGAAGGCCAAGGACGCACTTTTTCTCCAACTTCTTGGCTTACACAGAACCTCAGCAGTTAATCTTGGTCTTCTCATGTTTTTTAATAAAATTAGGTACAGCTTTGGTTAAGAGTCACATCACATAGACAGTCCAAGACACAGTACTGCACAAAAATACCCTGGCTCAATGCTCAGACTTTCACCCATAACAGTAGCATCAGGCCATGTGGTCACAAGATGGCAATGAGGCCTACCTTTGCCATGGGCATAAGCACAAAACTACAGTTCAGTGTACTTTTTTTTTAACCATGAGAATATGGCCATAACATTGCAGCTTTGTTAACCATCTGGGAGCATTCTCTTTTGACACCTCACATGAGGACTGCCTGATAGACCTTGAACATGAACCATGTTGTCCTCCTTAGCCAATAATATTATGAGTTAAAGATCAAACAACACAGCCTATCACTAGAGATTTGCTAAAAACCTGGTGAAACTGGGTATAGGGGTCCAACTTGGCTTTGGTGCAGTAATTAATTAATGTTGTAGGCAATAGCACTTTGGTCAGGTAGCTTAAAGATAAGATTCCATGCATATTGGCCATATTACTCTTCAAAAGGTCTAGGTTTTTTTCCGAAAACAAAAATGTTCACCTTAAATTCTACCTTAGCTTTGTGACAGTAACTGCAGATCCAGTGAATCTAACTAAAGAGTTGAAGTGATAAATTTGACCACTGCACCGCTTGCAGGGATCATGTACAGCTTAATTAAGTGGTCGCTTTGTTGGAGGATTAGGAAAATAATCAACATAAAATCCCGCATAAATAATGCAACGTTTGGTTGGAGGGATTAGGGATAAAATCCCAGCATAACTAAGGCAGCGTTTGGTTGAAAGTATTAAACAATCCCGTATTAAGTCATGCGAGAGTCTATGCATTGTTTTTTGATGGATAAAATGTGGAATAAGAATACACATCATAGCAAAACAGAGATATAATTATTTAAAGACAAATATTCTTAAAGTATGTAATTCCTACATAATATTCTGTTAATTATTATTCACCGCATAAACAATCTTTGCATTATAAATTAAAAATCCAGGCCTAACTAGTATGTGAACCAACACATCCCTATGTAAACTGTATAGGATAAACTTTCAGCACTTTTTGAAAATTCTCTTACTTTCAAAGGTAGATAAGCTTACACAAAAATTACAGCTCCTCAATGGACTGTATGCTTCAAAACAAAGAAAGAAATATTTAATACCGAAAAGGGGGAAGAAGATGAATGAAGCATAGCAAAACTTACTTTCTTTAAAAAGCTGACTCTGTCTTGTAAGCTATCCACAGCTTTGTCATTGTCTCTTTCATCAAGATCACGGGGATAGGAAGATGAAGCCCTTATACCACCCTCCTCAATACTATCATAGTTATCAAAGAGAGCAGCTCTATGGGCTCGATGATCCCTGTAGAATAGGAAGTTCAAATGCAATTTGTAAGGCTATGGGACAAGAATAATAGAGACTTCTGGATATTATTACATATCTTAGCAGTCAGTAGGTAATCTATTGCTTTGCTATATCATCTCATTGGGACTAATTATCAGCACAAGACCCCCCTTGGGTGATCAATAGACCAATCATAGAAATAAACCCTTCGATGAAATAGATTATGTGAAGCAGGAAGAGCTATTTATCTAGTGTATATGCAGATACGTGATACAAGTTTAATGTCCAGATAACATAAATTAGATGTGAGACCTTTATTTTGCTAAATAAGGAGGAGAAATCCTGGCACATCAATTGCTTGCGGCATGAGGGCACACCCTAAAAGACAAATAATTCATACCCTACCCCCATATACAGAGAGTATGGGATCAAGTTCTGGCTTTCCAAAATCCATGTTACATGGATCCTTCATTTGCGTTGATGTACCCATGCTGAGTGGCTGTGATATGAATATCGGTACATCGGACTTATTCTTCAAAATGCACAATAAATTAGCAAACCTGCACATTCCCATACAAAATACTTGCACACATCTGTATTTGATACGTACATATAGCTTGGTCCTTATATACATCTCAAAATATATTAACAAGCACTAAAATAACTACAAGAAAGCATGACAACTAGCCGAAGCGTCCAACATGGGTTGACAAGTAATGATCCATATCAATCAACTATATCTCAATCTCAAACTAGTTAAGGTCAACTATATGAATCCTCTATATCCATTCCGCAAATATTTTTTGACAATCAATCATTGATTGCAGTACATTACTTTCACATTGCACCTTCTCCTTCCGAGTAATCAAATTCATAATAGGCATGTTCCTGTGAGTGTCAAAGTCCAAACAAGATATTGCTTCTTCGAGTTTCTTTCATATATCCCTCTTCAAATGTCCAAGTTTCATAGCAGCAAACATCAGAGACCCAGCAAAAAGAGCATTCGCTTGGCACATAAGAAATCAGTTCATGATAGCTGAAATGCAATCCTTTCTTATGCCTTCTATCTTCTAACCCCAGTCTAAGCTTCAATCATATATCATAATACGCCCACCAAATATCCAATTATTTCTCAAAGTTCCGCATCATGAATTATATCTTAGTGCATTTAAACTGGCATCTTAATCCATCTAAGTGTCACAATCATGAATTATTCTTCCCAGGCATTCAGCCCAATTTTAACATTGTTAGGCTGATCATAAGCGCCTATTGCGATATGCTTAATCTTTTCTTCCTTCAGACCAGACAATTCCCATTTCATCATACTCTTGAAATAAGTATTCCAACTACTCAGGTATGCCTCGTGCTGAGACCAAACTTGTCTGACTAATTTCCCTAGAAACAGGGGCGGAGCCACAAGCCTAGTTACAGGTTAGACCGACCCAGTAGCTTTTGCTCAAATAGTATATTTATGTTAAAAAATTCATTAAATATGTACAAATATCAAATTTAGAACCAAGTTATTAGCACTTATAATCGTGGTTTTAAAATTCAGAACTCATAAAGTTGAAATCTTGACTCCCTTACTATTTGCCTATCTTTTAAGAAGCAAAGCACACAAAATCAAACTGGAGCTACAACAAACATGTCAATCCACTAAAAATCAGATCAATGTGCCACTACATATATAAACCCTCCGTCCCAAAGTATTTTTCTCCTTTCCTTATTTGGATGTCTAAATATCAAAAATAGAACTAATGTTTCCAATGTAAACCATAAATTTAAGCTAAGTAACATTATTTGTGGAAACCTTCTTATCATGTGTAGGTTACGGTCCGGCCAAACTCGATAACTTTGGTCCAAAACCTTTATTTGTCATAGAAATTCATGGAATATGTACAAATTACGAATTTAGAACCCAGTAACTTCAAAAGTACTAGAATCCCAGACCCAGCTTCAAATCCTAGCTCCGCCTCCGCTTTTTATGCATAAGGCCAATGGTGACATACATTAGCAATTTAACATACACTCAAATTCACATTTTTGCGTTCCAATGGCATGTATGTAAATACGAAGAATGCTTGTATATATGAAAAGGTGCAATAGAAAATCGAGCAGAGACTGACCTCCGATAACTCATTGCAGAAATTCCAGCTCACAGTTGTCACTGGTGATCCGAATTGAAATTTTTTGCATACGAGAGAAAATGGAAGATTCTAGAAGTTACGAGAAGAAAATTCAAGTAAATTGGAAGAGCAAGTGCAGATCTGAAATTCTTTTCTGTAATTTTCTTATGTATAAAACGAATCAAATTGGAAATGTTATGATTTGGGAAAAGAAACTGAAAATTTGAGAAATCCCTTAAGGCGAAACATAAGAGTAATCTTACGTGTCGGTGCCTATTGAAATGAGATTTTTTAATTACATTCACGTAGTAGTTTTTATATAGCATTTGAATATTTAAATTTTAATTTTAAAATATTAAATTAAATTAATCCAATTTAGTTTAAAGATCAGTCAATTAACTCTATAAGCGAAATGTGAGATATAAATTGAAACAAATGAAATATAACGTAGAGATAGCATTAATGTGATAAAATAATAATCTCGACGTTTTATTTCATTTTATATACTAATAGTTTAATTCGTTTTACATAGTATTAATGTGATAAAATTAATAATCTCGATGTTTATATATTCAAAAAAAGAGTGACATCTTTATAAACTTGAAAACTCGTGTATTTTGAATTATTATATTTTTAATATGCTTTTATAAGAATAAGATGACACATTTAATTTATTTTTTTACATTTCATTTTACCTGAAAATATTTGAGTAAAAAATGAAATTAAGGAAATAAAGAGAACTTTTTGACAATGAAGTTAGATGTATAAAGCATATCACTAATGCCCTTCGAAACTTAAGGTCTTAAATATGTTATATAATTCATATGAGCGAGCGACAGTACGGATAAAATGAAATACTAAAACTAATGAGTTTGCATGTATGAGTGATATTCATTTTGCAAAGGACTAAAAATGAAGAGTAACATATTAAAAAAAAATATGTTTTGTACTCGACATTAACGAACTTTTCATTAATTTGTTCGTGATCAAAAATGTTATTTTGTGTCTCACACAACTAACACAAATGGTGAGATGTTGTTACATTACCCAAGATTTGACCCTAAATAAGTTGAGATGACAACAAGCAAATTGGGTCAAAATTACGTTCAACCCTCTCTATATATCTCGTTTGTTTCGATATTTTTTGACTGCTATAATGAAGTGATGTTATAAAGGATATATATTATAACATAATATGGAAATTGATTCCGAGAAAAACTTAGTTTTTATAGTGAATGACGGTTATATAGGGATGTTGTTATAAAGAGATCTGACTGTATTACGTATAGCAGCTCGTGAAACTCATGTGTAGCATTAAGAGCTCGTTTGGACATATGAACTTTTTTACTTTTTTCGAAAAAAATTTACCTTTTTTAGAAATCAATGTTTGACCATAAAATTTTCAATTTTCACTCGAAGATGAATTTTGGAATTTTTCGAAAATTTAAAAAACTCAAAAAATCTATTTTTCAAAATTTCACTCGGATCACTCAAAAAACTTCAAAGACAACCCAAAATTATATTCATGTAGAAACACAACTCTAGTTTTCAAATACCATTTTCGCTTGAAAATTTTTTCACTTTTTTTTGGAATTTTACAATTCTTATATCCAAACGCCCACTAAGGAAAATTCAGCTCCTGGAGTTTTGTTAATTATGCCAAGGTTATGGCTAACAAATTTTGGATATAAACTGCAGCAATAGTCAATAGATCAAATGGAGCAGTAATAATCTGTTTACTATATATCAATCCATACCTAATAATAGAATTAAAACAAAATAAAGAAGTCTATTATGAAGATGAAGAACATATACAAATTAACTGCAATTAAATGGAGGTGCATAAATATGTACTTTTGAAGACCTTGCTGTTCAACAAGTTGCAATGAAATATTTAAATCAACACCAGAGAACCAGACATCTTCAATGTCTGGATCTCTGGTGTTGACATCGCGTCGAACTATATTCTAATCTATCATACAAATGCATCAAATTTAAAAAAAAAAACTACCAAATTAAGTGAACCACTTCAAACAAATATGATCAAGAATGAAAAGAAGTTCCAAATTGCATTTGCCACTCCATACAATCTTCAAAATCAATGCTGCTGGCGCAGTCCAGTAAAGCATTTTGTTGTTGCTCAAACCGGCAAATGTAGTTCAATCCAACAAGCAGCTCGCAAATTACTGCCTCCATCTTCTGACAATCAGCAAAATACAATGTCTGAAGCAAGAGAACATTAGTTCTCTTAACAATCTGCTGTTGCTCAAAATTTCGCTCGCTTTGCCACCTGATCATATTATGTGCTAAAGGCGCAAGCCATTTGAGTAACTCTTCAAGTCTCTCTTTCCAATCGTGGGCAAGAGGCGCGTCATATATGGCTAAACCTTTCATATATGATCTCAGGCTAGACTTCAAAGTCTTCCTTAAGCTTGTCGGTAACATCTGATACAGATCATCCCTCCCTTCGTCGCCTACCAGATGTGGGTACTGAAGCAGCTTTTCTATGACAATAATCACATTTGCATAATGTAAAGCTAAAGCACGCCCTCCAACTGTTGTAGGAGGAGCATACAACAACGTTATCCTACTTTTGGGACCATATTTTGCAGTATCGGACACACAACTCTTTAGCTGTCTAGCATTTTCGTTTACACGGATACTGCTAGGAGACCTATTGAAAGAACCTGAAATATTAGATTGCTCCCTTTTCGTACCACTTGAAACACTACAACATCCAGATATCTGACTACTTCTATCATCAGTTCCAAGATCGTTCTCAACATCCGTCTTTGAAGCAGAACTCAAACTTAGACATTCCATGAATAGTCTCCCAGGTCCCATTCCACAAGCGAAATTAAAATTCTCGGACCCAAATAAGCTCCCTTCATTTCTTCCAAGCTTAGGTTGAGCATTATGGCTCGTGCTCCTCTTTCCTAACGTTCCTCTCTCAATTTGCCCCGAATGACAGCTACCGTTGCTATTCCTCAAAACAGACTTCTTGAAATCAGAATTCACGACTTTAGACCTCTCACTGGAGTCTCGCTTCAGCTGCTGCAAACCGCCACTGCAACCAATTTGCGAGCCTGCAGCCGGATTTCTCAAAAGGTCCCTCTTTACAAGTGCACTTCGGAACACAGTACTAATCCGAGCATATACTGTACATACAGTCCTTGCCAACAGTTCAACAACTTTATCATAAGTCTGATTCCAAAGTGAAACATCTTCTAAATGCTTCACATCTTGTTTCTGCCAAGCCAACTTCTGTTCATACGCTTTTCGACTCTCCTCATGCTGATTCTGCTGAAATTTCTTAGTTGCCATTTCCAATTCATTCAATACAGCCATCTCACAATACAAACTAGCTGTAGAATTCACATACCTCTCCATTTTCCTTACCATTCCCTCCATATCCTTAACTAAAAATCCCAAATCTTTCACATCAATTACCCCACAAATAATATCCCCATATACATGCTCAAAACCTTGTAAAGCACTAGTTGTACATTTTTTCCCAAGTCTAGACACTACACTAGCAACTCTATTCAAATCATCAAGTTTTTCAACAAGTACTAATTCTAATAAAACCTCTTCATCTTCAGAAACTAAACTCCTTATTCCTAAAGATTTAAAGATCTCATTTTTAAGTTTTAAAATCTCAGAATCAGTTAAAGATTTGTGAAGATGAATAATCTTAGACATCATATTAGCTACTTCAAATGATAATATCCCAATAACTTGCTTCTCTTGTTGGTTTTGGCTTTGGCTTTGGCTTTGGCCTTGTTTTTTAACAGATACTAATTTCTTTGAATTTTCTATAAGCAAAGAATGTTTTTTTACATTAGTACTTACCTGATTTCCCATTCTTAAACACCAAGGTTCAGCCACCATTTTTGAAAAGTGAAAATGGGGTTTTTAACAGATCTGCAAAAGAAGGGTGAAAATCAAGAAACTTGAAGTGGCTATTTTTGTAATGGAAATGTTGAGGGAATGAATGGATAAAAGAGGGAAATTTGGAAGTGGGTTCATTGATTTAGTGCTGGAAAAAGTGGGAACAATGTAGATGAGTCAAGAAATACGCATGGTTTGTGGGGGGGAAATGCAATTGATTTGATACAAAGTGAAGTAGTGAAGAATGAAATTGAGTGGTTTTAAAGAAGAGAGGCTATTTTTGCAAAGGAGGACTTACTCTGCGTGTGAGAATTTGTAATGATTTTTTTGAAAAGGCAATGGCAGATTGGCAGTTTTGAAGAGGAAGATGAAGCCAAAGCTGAAAGCCTCACACCCCCCCCCCCCAACCACAACCACCTCAACCCCTCCTACCAGTACCATAATGTCACAAAATTAAATATATAATGAAAGAATATATTATATGGCAATACTAAAAATTTTAATATCTAGTAGTCTTCGTCACCATAAGAATATATCAATAAATTTAGATAAATATTTTAGCAGCAAAAATATTCAAATTCAAAAGGTTTCTAACAATTTAAGCTAGCGTTTGGACATAAATTTAGTTAAAAGCTAGAAAATAGTTTCTGAAGTTGTGTTGAAAAATAATTTTAGAAGTTAGAAGTTATATTTGGACATGCATTCTATTTGAAGAAAAGTTGAAGTTTGTGAGTGAAACAAAAAATTTCATCCAATAAGTGTCATAAATTAATTCTTAGGAACTTGAAAAAAAAAATTAATATTTTTAAAGTTTGATCATATGTCATGAACAAACAATATTTTTTAAGAAAAATATAAAATCTACAGTTAAACGGGAGCTAAAAGGAAAGGAAAATACTATGGTAGTCGTATAATACCTTTGTTGGTTATATTTTTTGTTCTTTATTTGGGTGAATAAATTTTTGACTCTATGAATTTACTTCATGAGCCTGGTCATTTTCATTTCAAGAGTTTACTATCATTGAAAAGGAAAAAATTGAGAATTTGCAAACCAAAAAAAAATACACACAAAATATTGAAGCTACCTCAGCTGTATGCATTAATAACACATGGAGAAATTTAATATGGTGTTGTAAAAGTTGTCTTTCGTATTTTCCATATTTATGGGGAGTAAGAACAAGCAAGATAAGGAAGTTTAAGTTGTAACACTCCTTTGGTATAGCTATCTTCGGTATCGGTAAAATGGAAAGGGGGAATCGCCGTTTCACAGCAGCTCCTTTACAACTACCTTCTCTATATGACTTATCCGTCACGAGTTCGAGCCGTGAAATGAATCTTCCTAATGTCAGTATTAGAATAGGTTTTCTACACCACACTTATTAGGATGCGACCGTTTTCCAGACCTTACATAAATACAGAATACTTTATGCACCAAACTGTCCTTTTTACTCTTTTTGGGTAAGTCTTTCATGTTATGATAAAAAGCGTTTAGCTAATATTCTGTGATAGACAGTAAAAAAAATTTATATTATTAAATCATCTGAAAGATAATTCCAAGTAACTATTAACAAAAATTTTAATTGGTAATTTGAAAATAAACCAGATAAATGTGTTACAATAAGTTAATTATAGTGATAGTAAAAAATTTTAATACATTATCAATGTAAATCCAATGACAAACATGTTCCATATTGATATTTGATTAAAAAAACTTTAGTACAAGAAAGTCTTGTTTCCAATGAGATTCAATCCGAAATGTATATAAAAAATTCGATAAGGGAACATGATCTTGACAAAAGTTTGATTACTAATTGCAATTTTCATAATTTTCCGTATCTTACTCGATAATACTGTGTAATTTTTAGTTAGCAGAAATTAGTGAAACTAATTGATTGTGCTCCAAATTTGAGTGGTGTGATTATAAATATATTGAATGGAAATTGTTTTGTTTTTTTTATTTATGGACAATTTATTATTGTGAATAATATGCATCGTCAAATATAAAACCAACTGGATCGGTATTAATCATTACTATAATTATCTAGATACAGCTATATAGAATAGAGAGAGAGAAAAAAGGAGTAGTTTTCATTAAAGGTTAGTGTGTATCCGCTGCTATTTTATTTAAACAAATAATCAAAATAAACGTGTGTTACATAGGGAAAATTTTGGTTTTATCATTAAAGCTATTAAATACTTTTTTTAATGTGTGAACAAGAACAATTAAAGAGAGAACAACTTTTTGAATTTAAAAATAAGTTATTTGACTTCAGATTTGAAAACCTTAGGGAGAAACTAGGAGAAGTGCAGTTTATCAAAGAAGAGTATGAAGCAGTAATTTTCCCAGGAATAAAAGCCTCAAAATAACTAAAAGGTTTGTAGTGGAGCATTAGCTTCCCATTTCATCCTTAATCAAAAGTCTCGGTTTCAAGTCTCGAGTATGAAATCGTCTATGTGTTTGGTATGACGGAAAATGTTTTCTCATTTTCCAATGTTTGATTACACAAAATAATTTGAAAAATATTTTCTTAGATATCACATTTTCCTGAAATTGGAGGAAAATGACTTCTCTCGAAAAAATTAGGAAAATATTTTCCAAAAACTCCACTTAATCTCACATCTTACCCCCAACCCCTCCCCGTTCTCTCGCCTACCCCCTCCCCCCTTACGTCACCTCCCACCCGTACCCCCACCCACCCCCAAAAAATACAATTTCTTTTTTTACCTTTTTTATATTTTTTAATATTCTATTTTTTCGTTTTTCTACACCATCCTCCTTTCCCGGGGCAAATTATTTTTTTTAAAAATATTTTCAGTGCTTATTTTTTCTTTTTTTTCGATTTAATGGTTCAAACTTTTAAGAGTTCCAAAGTTATGAGTTTAGATGTTTATATGTTTGAAAGTTTGCGAGTTTAAAAATTATAGAGTTTGCGGATTCGAAAGTTTAGCGGTTCAGAAGTTTATCAAATTTATGGGTTAGGAAGGTTGTTGGTTCGAAAGTTTATGGCTTCATGTTTATTGTATCTAAATTATTTATGAATACTCTTGAAAAATTATTTTACTTAATTTACGTACCAAACACCGAAAAATGAATAATCTTACTATTTGTTTTCCAAGTTTTATACCAAACACATCCTCAATATAGAATTTTTCTATGCGAATATGAATTTATTCGGATTTCAATACAAATATCGGAGACCACGCGAGGATAATAAAAAAAAACTAAAAAAAAAAAAGCTTCAAAGTCAAAATTTTAGTGGTGACCGAAAGGGTGCCATTTCCAAAGTCAAAGCAGGCACAAATTGAAGAAGGGAACAAAATGTAAGTAGTATGTGATGTGAAAATCTCAATCATGATTTTGGAAAGTCAAATAAGCCAAATAAAGAGCACTGCATTACAAACAAAGCCTGCTGTTTTACAGTGGCCAAACAAATTGTCCTTCCCTTTGGCCAATTTACCTTTGGATCTGAACTCAAGAAAAGGTAAAATATTTATCCCATTGTTACAAAATGAATATAAAAGATATATGTTTTTACATATACATTTAGTATTTAATTATAATTAGTAAATATTATATATTCTTACTTTAATTGGTAATTGCTAGATTTAATTATCTTTTTACCTTGTGTGCCGAATGTCTATCAAAGATAGTCTTTCTGCGTTCACAAGATAGATGTAAGGTATGTCTACACACTACCATTTCTAAATTCCATTTGTGGGATTATACTGAGTATAATATTATTAGTTTCTTTACCTTATGTCTGATACCCACCTTGGTTTTCCCATTAATCCATATTCATAATGTGTAAGGCTCATTAAAGCGTGAAGCGCTCCTTATCAAAAAAAAAACTATTTATATACTCAAATAAAAAACCACTAATTAAGGGTGAAAGAATTTTATTAATTCCGTCATAATAATTGATGATAAGGTTAAATTGTTTAATTTGACATACACGTCGATGCAGATAATTTAGCAATTGTTAAATGGTGGGTTAGTTGAGTAACTAAAGGACTCAAACACGTTCTTCCCCCAAAAAAAAAGTGAAAAAATCCCCTCAATGTAACATATAATTCAGCTAAATTAAACGAGTATGACAATTTACAAGAACCACATACATGAGAGAAACAATCAAAAAGGTAAACAAGATTTTTTTTTTTCCATTTTGTTTGAAGCTTAAGATTTACGAAGTATTACTTATAAAAGAAAAAAAAAGGTAATAATTAAACTTGGAGGTCAAGTGCCAAGATATATTGCAAAAATTAAGGATATTTCTCATTAAACTCTACAAAGTTTTTTAAACCATGTTCTTTATTCTCTCTTCGAAAATATAAGTTGCTTAACTTTCAAGAGTTACTTAAAATTATCTTTTTACCAAAATTTACATGATTATAATATTCCGGAACAAATATTTTTTCAAGGGTAGCTTCTAAATATCAACTTATTTTTCTCAAATAATAATTTTATTCATATCAAATAGTTTATACCAATATCAATCAATTTAACTCGTGTAAAGCACAAAATAACAAACAATATGAAATGGAATAACATACGAGCTTCACATGTCAAGTCTCTTAACGTAAAAGTTGGGAAAGAAAGATGAACAGCCATCTTAGAAAAATAGTAATGATAATAAGATATTACTACCAAAGTGTATAGTGGAATAGTAAATACTTCTTCATTCTTAATTAAAAGTTTCGGGTTTGAGTTTTAGTTATGAATTTACCATTAGTAGGGAGTACTTTACCGCCTCAAAATGATATTTTTCCGTGCGAATCTGATTTAATCGGGCCTTAATATGAGTACCGAATACGGGTGAGAAACCAAAAAAAAGAACAATGAGATTGAAAAGATGGAATACTATTATAGCACGAAAAGACTTGACCCCTTCTAACATCTCCATCAAAGTAGCTCATTAGCTTTTAGATGGGGCTATTGAATTGGATTTAGTAAGTTATGGTTCAATATTACAAGGTGTAAAGACAAATGTTGAGAAAGAAACTTGACTAAATTATGTCAAAAAGATGGAAATATAGTGGGAGTTGTTAACATTGTTTTCCTAAAGACAAAATCTTTATTCAAAGACAAGCAAACAAGGACAAAAAGAGAAAACCTGCCCAACTAGCCCACCTTGAGTAAATGTGGGTTTGGTTTAACTGTCTTTAAGTCTTTTAGATACCTTATATTTTCCACGATTGCTTTTGTTGTTTTATTCTTTCTTTTTGCTTTGTTCTTTTGTCCCATAATTCTCTTGGGTCGACCACAAATGTGAAATCACCATATGTAATAGAGATTATAAAGCAATAACACACCTAGAACAATTTTGTAAGTGGATTTTTGGGAAGGTGAATTTTACGTAGATCTTATCTCTACCTTGTGAGCGATAGAGTGTTTTTTAAAATTGATTTGAAAAAACACGATTAAAAAGTTATCGAAAGAAAAGGAAAATTACTTCCAACAAAATTAGTAAACATACCCAAATAAAAGAAACATCAGTAATAAATGTCACGACCCATATTTTTCTCCGTTGGGTACCGTGATGGCACCTAGTCTCAGAGACTAAGTAAGCCCAACATTTAACCACAATAACAATAATAAAAGAACTTTAACAATCTCGATAATAGAAATCTTGACTGGGTTTACATTTTTTCCAAAAATCCGGTAAATACAAGTCATAAGCTCTACGAAATCTTTCTACCAAATCCAAATACAACTGTCTAGAAATAAGTAAGTACAGTTGAAATAAACAGGAAGGTGACTCCGAAGCCTGCAAACGCAACGACAGGTTACCTTGAGTCTCCTCAACAATCATCCGCGCAGCTACTAACAACTAAAACTTGGATCTGTGCAAACAAAAATGCACTGAAGTGTAATATAAGCACACCACAACGGTACCCAGTAAGTATCAAGACTAACCTCGGTGGAGTAGTGACGAGGACTAGTCAAGACACCACTGGTCTACAGGATAAATAACATGAATGTAGAAATGACCGATCGTTACATCTATCTAAGACTTCACGGACTAATTTACAGCAATGACAATATAAAGCGGAAGGAAATTACAGAAATCAATCACGAAACAGCACAAAAATACACATAAATATGGTCAACAAAACAAGCCAAACCTAAAGGAAACACAATACAATAGAGAACATCAATAACTCAACTCTATGTAGGTTTGTTCACATCGGGCCTTAGCCATTAAAATCCATAAACTGGTGGAAATCTTCATAACAACAGTTCATATAAAAAAGTTTTGCAAATAAAATCATTTTAGTATGGAAGAGTTTCCTTTGAAAACATACTTTCTCCAAAAGTAGATATAAGTATATTTAATAGAGAGAATTACGTAAAACATAGTTTCTTTCAAAAATACGAAACTTCCAAAGATGCTTTCCCAATAAATGACTTCCAAATATCATTTTAGGCAAGACTAGTGCTTTTCAAATATACTTTCGATGTGAAAGTGATTCAAATATAATCATTTCAAAACCACTGCTTTTTCAATAATACTTTTCAATAAAATCCCTTGATCAAAATCTCCTCAAGATTTATCTTCCGGAACTCATTTCGTAACTTAGAAATTGCCATGCAGTACAGGAGGAATATCAAATTTTGCCAATAAATGCAGTAAGAGATCAGTAGGAATATCCAAATTTAGAACAACGGAATAAAATGCAAAGACAAGTGCACGACATTACCCTTCGTGCTTTTACTCTCATCCTCACCAAAACAAGTGCACGACATCACCCTTCGTGCTTTTCTCTCATCCTCACCAAAACAAGTGCATGGCATCACCCTTCGTGCTTTAATCTCACCCTCACCAAAACAAGTGCACGGCATCACCCTTCGTGTTTTACTCTCATCCTCACAATAAATAAATAAAAACGGCATGGCATTATCCTTCATGCTTAAATAAAATAAATATGGCACGACATTATCCTTCGTGCTTAAATAAAATAAACACGGCACAACATTATCCTTCGTGCTTAAATAGAATAAACATGGCACGGCATCACCCTTTGTGATTTTACACTCTCATCCTCACAACAAATAAATACATGACATCACCCTTCGTGCTTTACACTCTTCCTTACCCAAACAACATCAAGAACAACAGTTTGGCAAGGAAAATCAACAATAAGAACCATAAACATCCTGGCAAGGGAATCACAATGCAAACAATACCCTTGACAGCATAAACAGTAATAGAAACTGTAACATCCCGGCAAGGGAATCAACAAGGCACACAACATCATCAACAACAGGGATAATAAGAGAAACCACACGATCCCGGCAAGGGAAACAACTATAACCAATCTCATCTAAACAGTTAACTTCATGGAATAAACTCAACTTAAACAAAGGCGCAGTAATAGGCAACATCAAGGAAATACCAAGAAAATAAATGTTTAACAATTAGAGCTAAGTGGGACTTAAGGGAATAGTCGTATAAATCACAATGTAAGACTCACGGGCATACTTGACTCCAACGAATAGATGTTCCAACTACGGCTAGTTAACTATAAGGCTAGATGACACTAATTATAGTCAATTAGGCAAGTTAGGAAGAAAATATAGCATGTTGATAAGAGAAGTAGAATATTCAGTTAAGTCAATTAAGGTCAAATAGCCAACGAAGGAATCCAAATCAAATAATTCTAATTTAAACAGGAAGGGATGAAATTAACAACCAAGAATTCAAATGTAACAATTACAAATCATACACAGGTAATATAAGAACCTACGAATCCTAAAAGGCCAATCTAATTGCAAATAAGTCCGAGTACGTACTTGTCACCTCACATACACGGACTACAATCAACAAGGAAGACTCAATCCTATGGGGTAGTTCCCCCACACAAGGTTAGGCAAGATACTTACCTCAAAGACGACAACCGGTACTCAAAAGTGAACTTCACGGGTGAAAAGACCTCCGGACGGCTCAAAATCAACTAAACAACTTCAAAATACACATAAAACGTATAAGGAACTATTCTGATTAATAAAGTTTCAGTCTTTACAAATTTATAAAAAAATCGATCCAAAAGTCGACCATCGGGCCCGCACCTCGGAACCCGATAAATTTACAAAAATCAGATTACCCATTTCGATACGAGTTCAACCATACTAAATTTATCAAATTCCGATACCTTTTGGTCCTTCAAATCATGATTTTCATTTTAGAAATTTTCTTTCAAACCCACATTCTTCCTTAACTAATAAAACAAATTAAATGATAAAAACAAGAACTCATTCATGAAATATAATTAATTCTAGTGTAAGAACACTTACCCATTCGATTTGTGTGAAAATCCCCCCCCCCAAAGAATCGCCAAAAACCGAGCTCTAGAAGTCAAAATATGCTAAAAATGGCTAAACCCTCATTTATATAACTTTTGCCCAGGTCTTTACTCCTCACGATCGTGGAAAATTCCCCGCGATCGCGAAGTACAAAAATTTTCAGCCTAAAATTTGCTCTACGCGATAGGGAAAAAAGCTTTGCGATCGCGAAGAACAAATGCCCGGCTCTTCCGGACAGCCTCTAGTATAATAGACATAAATTTTTGTACAACACTCCAAATTGTAAATGGTTTGACTTTTTAACTTTCATTCTTTGCTTATCTCCCAATTTCTTATAGGTTTTGAGATATAATCTGCTAAAGTCAGCCCTATGTAACACAATGCGATTTCCAAATACTTCCCAGACATGTTGTAGTGTATCAACCATAACTCTCTGTAAACAACTCCAAATACCAAATGGTTTGATATTTTGAAAACTAGACTCAAAATAATACAACTTTCATTTTTGGATCATCTCCAAATTCCTTATATATTTCAAGATACATATTTCCAAAGTCGAGTCAGTGCAGCAGAATATATCCTCTACGCGATCACGAAAGGCCTTCCGCTATCGCCCTTCACTGGCCCATCTCTCTCATTTTACTCATCGCGATCGCGATCAATTCCCCGTGATCACGTAGCACACTGCTGTAGCCAAAAATCAGCAACTAGAAATGGTCTGAAACCACCCCGAAACTCACCCGAGCCACTCGGGACCCCGTCCGAACGTGCCAACAAGTATCAAAACATATCACGAACTTAGTCGAGGCCTCAAATCACATCAAACAACGCTAAAAACATGAATCGCACTCGTATTCAAGCTTTATGAACTTTAAACTTCTATATTCGATGCCGAAACCTATCAAATCACGTCTGATTGACCTTGATTTTTTCACGCAAGTCACATTCAACATTACGAACCTGCTCCAACTTCCGGAATCGCATTCCGACCCCGTTATCATAATTTTCACTTCCGGTCGGATTCCTCAAAAATCTTCAAATTTCTATCTTTAGACAAATGACTTCAAAATAACCTACGGACATCTGAATTCACTTCCGATCACGCTCCCAACTCCAGAATTACCATACGGAGCTATTCCCAGGCTCGGAATCCCAAAAGGACATCTATATCACTGAAATGTATTTCAACCCAAATTTATGAAATTCTTCTAAAATTCTATCTTCCATAATATACACTGAAACGCTCCCGGGTTATCCAAATCTCTGTCCGAACATACGCCCAAGTCTGAAATCATCATACGAACCTGCTGGAACTTTCAAATCCTGATTCGGAGGTCGTTTACCCAAAATTCCAATCTTAGTTGATTCTTCCAACTTAAGGCTTACGAAATGAAAACTTTCTTTCCAATTCGACTCCGGATTATCCGGTAACTGAATCTAACCACCCACGCAGGTCGATATATATAATGTGAAGTCATTCATGACCTTACGCCACCGAACATAGCTGAAATCCTCAAAATGACCGGTCGGGTCGTTACAATAAATTTGAAGAATAAGTCTAACAGTTGAGGCCGCTAGTGATATTGTCCGTTTTGGATGTAGGTCCGCACAACTTTAAAATGTGTCACTAGGAGGTAAGGCCTGCTTACTTATATACCTAACATCTCTCGTGCGTTTTGCTAATGTGGGACTTTCCTCCTAAGCTAGGGTGTCATGTACACTCTCTCTTATGTACTCACCATCCTCGCTGAGATTTAGCCCGCCGTATGAAATTTTCCTAGACTCAGCATTGAGGTCTGCGTCGCTTGTCCCGTATTTGCCTAAACTTAGTTGCACTCTGACCCATTTTCGACAAGTCATACATAGAAGTGGCTCTAATACCATTTGTAACAGCCCAACCCACTAGTAATATTGTCTTATTTGAGCGTAGACCTGTACCATTTTAAAATGTATCACTAGGAGGTAAGGCCAGCTTACTTATATACCTAATATTTCTCTTGTGTTTTGCTGATGTGGGACTTTCCTTCTAAGCTAGGGTGTCACAATAACACAATAATAAGATAATGACAGTGATACTGATAAGAAATAAGATGAAGCAAATAGAGTGCTCAAACCAAGTTCTCCTAAAGAAGACGGTACAATTAATGATACTGTTAACAATTACTCAACTACTTACTGAGCCTCAACCCTAATAATCAACTTTCATGTTTTCCCATAATTAGAGTCAAAAACTTGCTTCCTTTTATGTTCATTGTATCTCTCGTGGTTTGTTGAAGAGGGATTTGTTCCATACATCTCTCTCAGAGACTTCACATCCTCACTTAACTTTAATTTATTCTATTTAGAGGGTGTGCAAATGAAACCTACAAATTGCACCAAACCGATAATCCGAGTCAAACAGAAAAAAAAAAATTGACTACGGTTTGGTTTGGTGTTGGAAAAGAAACCGACCATAATTGGTTTGGTTTTAACTAAAAAAAGCCAAACTGAAATCATACCAACCGGACATTACATGTATAGAAGTTCTAAATATATTTAATACATAAAAATTATTTATTGTAGTGTAGTTTATAAATATTTCTTTAACTTTTTCATAATTTTATCTTTTAACGTGTTATTTCAAGCTTGGACTTATAATGTTTGAATGCTCCAATAAGTTTTATAGTCCATAAATGTTAATAACTCAAATTAATCCCAAACCAAAATTAAATCAATATTAATGCTAACAAAAGACATTCAATTCAATTGTACTATAAATGACAATAGTGTTGGATATCTATTTTTTAGGCTTTTATAGCTCAGATAAAATACGCAACTTATTTTTTTTAGTGTTTAGTCATGTAAATAATAGTAATACTTATTAGTCGTATATATTTTAGCAACTTAGACTATGTTTATTTTTATTATGGCTTATTAATAATATTTATCTTATGCGATTTTATTATCTTTATTGTTGAAATATTTTAGTACAAACACTATTATTGTTATATCTTACTAAGATTAAAGAAACATTTGGAGCACAAAGTCTATGTTTTGTACTATGAAGACTTTATAGGAAAAAAATCCAAAAAACCGAGAAAAATCGAGATTAAAAAATTCAATTTTTGTTGGTTTGGTTTGGTCTTTAAATTTTATAACCCGACATAATTGGTTTGATTTCGTAATTGAAAAATAGAAACCAACCCGAACAATATACACTGCTAGTTCTACTATTGCCTAAGGTTTCACCCATAGTGACTCTAATATTTATTAAGTCTAATCATTCACAATTTTAAAATGCATTATACATGCATACATACATATATATATATATATATATTCAATGTTTCTCCAACATCTATTTGTGTAACATTAATCGAAGCTGTTAAATTCTTTTTGACAAATAAGTTTGTATACGGTTAAAATCGGGCTCACCCGATTTTGCTATTTGATCGAGACCCGAGGTTGCATTGAAGGACGATTTTGTAATGGAACAGACTACATCATGAGGATAAGATACTGAGTTCACAATCGAGGTATCTATCAAGATCGAGGCTAGTAGCAATCGAAGCCAAATGGGACAGACATCGAGTACGATCGAAGATAACATGATAACGGAAAGGCGAGATATCCGTGACAGGTCGAAGATCATGGTGGAAATCTCAAAACGGATCAAATCACGAACGGCAGACTCTCTAATCATGGGATTTTCTTCTGTAATTAGAGTTATGCCATAAATGAAATTCCTCTACTATATAAAGGAGAGTTCTAATCATTTGTAAGACATCATTCGTAGACATCAAAGCAATATAATTCTCTCTTCTCGCTTACATTCTTGTTCTTCAGCTTGTTATATTTTAATTGTTCTTGCATCAACCAGTTCGAGGGTATCCAAACTCGAGGGCTAAGTTACATTCTAACATTGGTTTGAGTTACTTTATAATTCAATTTTGTTGTTTATCATCATATTTATCAATTAGTATTGGGTTAATCATATTTATCAATTAATATTGGGTGGAATCGCGTATCCTTAAAACCATATTATAAATTTAATTGTTATACAATTTTAAGGGTAAAAAGTTTGGCGCCCACCGTGGGGCTAAGGATAATAGTGATTGCTTAATACTGATTCCGATAACACACACTACTTTACGCTTGTTCTTGTAAGTGTTTTTGTTTTCAGTATAAAACATGTAAAACTCACAAATAACACCCACACATGGTGACAACGACCTCGGATTTCATGGTGAAAATGAAGATATAGCCGCCCCAGGGATCGAGGTGCCTCAGGCTGACCTCGAGGGAGTACCAATTGTAAATACCCTCGATGTCAGTTCACATGTCGCCCTAAATGCAAATTTGGGCGATGATCCCGAAGGTAGCATACGCAGGGAAGGTTGATCTGGTGATCAAGGTACACAGGGCGGAGGATACGGTGGAGTCACCCTCCAATTGATATTCGAAATGCTACAGGCTCAACAAGCCGCTATAGCACAACTACAAAATCAATATCGTGCACCTAGTGAGGTCGAATCTAAGCTTCCACCAGAAGTTATTCACATGGTTGAACTTGTACCAAAGAGATCGAACACCAATGAATCGGGGACTGACCCCGCCATTACAAAAATGCTCGAGGAACTCACCAAGCCAATTGAATCAGGAGAAAAGAAAATCAAGGCAAACGACAAAAAGGTGGAAACATACAACTCCCAGGTTGACCAAATACCGGGGGCACCACCGATTCTGATAGGTATAGACTCGACGAAGTTTGTGCAGAAGACGTCCCCTCTAAGTGCAGATCCGAAGCCCATTCCGAAGAAATTTCGCATGCCAAAAATCCCGAAGTACAATGGAACCACCGACCCTACTGAGCATGTCACCTCCTATACGTGCTAAATAAAGGGGAATGACTTAGAAGACGATGAGATCGAACCTGTTCTATTGAAGAAATTTAGAGAAACTCTGTCGAAAGTGGAAATGATATGGTATCACAATCTGCCACCTAATTCCATCGATTTATTCACCATGCTTGCAGATTCGTTCGTGAAGGCAAACACCGGAGCAATAAAGGTTGCGACTAGGAAGTCAGACCTCTTTAAAGTAAGACAGAAAGGCAACGAAATGTTCAGGGAATTTATATCTCGGTTCTAGATGGAACGTATGGACCTACCCTCGGTCACGGATGATTGGGTTGTTCAAGCCGTCACCCAAGGGTTGAATGAACGGAGTTTGGTAGTATCACGGCAGCTGAAGCAAAATTTAATTGAACATCCAGCAGTGACCTGGGCCGATGTGCATAATCGGTACCAGTCAAAGATCAGGGTCGAGGATGATCAACTGGGGATCCCTTCCAGTTCCACCTATCCAAACAGGCATGTTGGCAGAGTTCAAAGGGACATCGACAGAGAACCCCGATCGAACAGAGATCGGTATCAACCATACAACACAGATCGTAGGAACAACGACACATGACATAATTCCATTTGAAATGATCGAAGTAATGATTGAGGACAAAGCTCTCGAGGACTCATGAGAAAAAGTGGGTTCGATAAACATGTCAATCCCACAGAAGCACCACGATTATCATAATACAACTTCAGCATCAACACGTCAGGCGTCGTGCCAGTCATCGGGAGAATCAAAGATACTAGATGGCCCATACCCCTACAGATCGATCCCTCTTAAAGAAATCCCAACCAGATATGTAAATACCATGGCACCCATTTTCATAGATATGAAGATTGTAGACAACTAAGAGAGAAGGTGGCCCGTCTATTCAACGAGGGGCACCTTCGAGAATTCTTGAGCGACCGAGCTAAAAACCATTTCAGAGACATGGATTTAAACAGGAAAAATGAGCAGGAATAACCAAAGCACGTGATTCATATGATCATTGGTGGGTTCGATATTCCACAAGGGCCTGTGTTCAAACGCACTAAACTATGAATCACCAGGGAAAAGCGAACTTGGGACTATGTGCTAGAAAGCACTTTATCATTCAATGATGAGGAGGTAGAAGGAATCTCACAACCCCGTAATGATGCTTTGGTAATCTCTATCCTTATGAAACAAATTAAGGTAAAACGTGTTTTAATTGATCCAGGGAGCTCGACAAATGTTATTCGATCAAGGGTCGTGGAACAACTCGGCCTACAAGATCAGATTGTACCCCCGGCTCGGGTTCTCAATGGTTTCAACATGGCAAATGAAACAACAAAAGGTGAGATTATTTTACCAGTAAACGTAGCTGGGACTATTCAAGAAACCAAGTTCCATGTGATCGAGGGCTATATGAGATACAACTCCCTGCTCGGAAGACCCTGGATTCACAATATGAGGGCAGTCCCTTCAACCCTTCACCAAATACTGAAATTCCCGACGCCGGATGGAGTAAAAAAGGTATATGGGAAAAAACATGCTGCCAAAGAAATGTTCGCGGTCAATGAAGTGATACCTATATCTGTGCTTTCGTCAATAAAGGGATCCGAGTCAAATGGAAAAAAGAAGTTAAATAGCAACCAGGGGTACTAGCCTCGAATCAGTCAGAGAAGTAGGGAACAGACGAGGACAATGACTACTGGATCCCTCGGGCCTTCATAATCCCCGAGGATTCCGAAACTACCAAATCAACAGTCGAAGAGATGGAACAAGTTACATTGATCAAGTAACTACCCGAACGAAAGTTATACCTGGGCACGGGTTTAACCCGCGAGCTCAGAGAAAAACTCATTAAATTTCTTATCGATAATATGGATTGTTTTGCTTGGTCCCACTTTGATATGACAGGAATCCCACTGGAGGTCACTACACATCGATAAGCTTGGATCTGAAGTTCCGACCGGGAAAACAAAAAAAGAAAGCCGCAGTCCGAGGTAAAACATGCATTCATCAAGGACGAGGTAACCAAACTTCTCAAAATAGGGTCCATCCGGGAAGTAAAAATTCCCGAATGGTTAGCAAATGTAGTCTTAGTCCCTTAAAAAGGGAACAAACTTAGGATGTGAGTATACCATAAGGATTTAAACAAGGCATGTCCTAAATATTCTTTTCCTCTGCCGAACATCGATCGCATGATCGATGGCACAGCTAGCCACGAGATCCTTATCTTTCTCGATGCCTACTTTGGGACAATCAAATACAAATGAACCCGGATGATCAAGAAAAGACTTTGTTCATCACTAAGTACGGCACTTATTGTTATAATGTAATGCCGTTTGGACTAACAAATGGTGGTGCTACTTACCAACGCCTAGTAAACCGAATGTTCGAAGAACAAATAGGTAAGTCAATGGAGGTCTATATTGACGATATGCTAGCTAAGTCCCTGCGCGCAGAGGACCATTTAACACATTTACAGATTACCTTCAACATATTAAGAAAATACAACATGAAGCTCAATCCGGCGAAATGTGCAATCGGGGTCGGTTCGGGAAAGTTCCTCGGATTTATGGTGTCAAATTGGGGAATCGAGATCAACCCCGATAAAATCAAGGGAATCGAAGACATCACAGTCGTGGACAGTGTTAAGGTCGTACAAAGATTAACAGGGCAGATAGCTCCCCTAGGCCGGTTCATCTCGAGGTCTTCAGATTGAAGTCACAGGTTCTTCTTGCTACTCAAAAAGAAGAACAATTTTGCTTGGATACCGGAAACAAGCATTGGAAGAATTAAAGCAGTACCTCTTGATCCCACCACACTGCTTCGTACTCCGAAAGAGGACGAGCAACTCTACTTATACTTAGCAGTCTCGGAAGTCGTGGTAAGTGGGGTCCTAGTTCGAGAGGAGCAAGGTGTGGTGACCAAATTTTCAATGTCACCCAATTTGTGTCAACTTATACTTAAAGGCATATTTTCAATGTCACCCGATTTGTGTGGTGACCACTTATCCTCTTCGCAATATTTTGCATAAGCCCGAACTCTCGGGCTGATTGGAAAAAATGGGCCGTCGAAATCAGTGGGTATGATATCGAGTATCAACCCTGAACGACCATCAAGTCTCAAATCTTAGCATACTTCGTGGCCGACTTCACGCCAGCCCTCGTACCCGAGGTTGAAAAGGAACTGTTATTAAAAATGGGTACATCTTTGGGGGGTGTGGATCCTTTTCACAAACGGCGCTTCGAATGTGAAGGGGTCCGAGCTAGGCATTGTTTTGAAGCCGCCCACGGGCAACACAATTAGACAATCTATCAACACTTCTAAGTTAACTAACAATGAGGCCGAGTGTGAGGCCACGGTTGCAGATCTTGAGCTAGCTAAAAGTTTGGGAGCAGAGGTCATCGAGGCCAAATGTGACTCCCTACTTGTGGTAAACCAAGTCAACATAACCTTTGAGGTTTGAGAAAATCGAATGCAGAGGTAATTGGACAAACTACATGTGACACTACATCGGTTAAAGAATGGACCCTACATCATGTACCTCGAGAACAAAACAGTGAGGCTGATGCCCTTGCAAATTTGGGGTCATCAGTCGAAGACGACGAAATTAGCTCGGGGACTGTCGTACAACTTCCAAAATCAGTGATCGAAGAAGGCCATGCTGAAATAAACTCCACGAGCCTAACTTGGGATTGGAGGAATAAATATATCGAGTACCTAAAAAACGGGAAGCTTCCATCGGATCCTAAGGAATCGAGGACTCTACGTACGAAGGCCGCACAATTCACATTGGCCGAAGATGGAACACTATATAGAAGGATTTTTGATGGACTGTTGGAAATATGTTTGGGTCGAGGAGACATCGATTACGTCCTATGGGAAATTCATGAGGGCACTTGCGAATATCATTCCGGTGCCGAATCATTGGTTCACAAAGTTATCAGAGCAGGATACTATTGGGCTAAAATGGAAAATGATACTAAGGAATTCGTTCGAAAGTGTGACAAGTGCGAAAGATATGCACCGATGATCCACCAACCCGGAGAACAACTCCATTCAGTCTTATCCCCATGGTCGTTCATGAAATGGGGAATGGATATCGTCGGACCTCTACCATCGGCACCAGGTAAAGATAAATTCATTTTATTTATGACTGACTATTTCTCTAGGTGGGTTGAAGCACGGGCCTTCGATAAAAAGAAAAGGAAGTTATAGACTTCATCTGGGACCGCATTATATGACGATTCAAGATGCCTATCGAGATCGTAAGTGACAATGGAAAGCAATTCATCGACAACAAAGTAACAAAGTTTCTCGAAGACCACAAAATAAAAAGGATCTTGTCGACACCATATCATCCTAGTGGGAACGGTCAAGACGAATCGACAAACAAGACCATCATTCAAAATATGAAGAAAATATTGAACGATGCTAAGGGAAAATGGAGAGAAATACTGCCCGAAGTTTTTTGGACATATCGAACAACGTCAAAATCCAATATGGAGGCAACATCGTTCTCTTTAGTCTACGGCGCTGAAGCTCTGATACAGGTCGAAGTTGAAGAACCAAGCTTCAGGTTTCAATATGCAAGGGAAGAGTCAAATCACAAGGCTATGAAACAAGCCTCGAATTGCTGGATAAAAAGCGGGAAGTCACCCTCGTTCGGATGGCTGCAAAAAAATAGCAGATAGAAATGTACTACAACCGAAGAGCCAATGTTCGACACTTTAAAATCGGGGACCTCGTTCTGAGAAAGGTCACCCTTAATCCTGAGACCCTAACGAAGGAAAACGTGGCCCGAATTGGGAAAGACCGTATCAAATCCTCGACACTGTCGGAAAGGGATCCTACAAAGTTGGCTCAATAAATGACGAACAATTACCAAATAATTGGAACATATCACTCCTCAAATGATACTATTGCTAAGGTATGAACTTCTCCATTTTCATTTACATTTTATACTAACCATCTGCAGGTGTTCGATCGAAGACCTCGAAGGATTCTCCAAACGCGAAGCCCTTAGGTCTAAAAGCACGCGTTGCAATGTTTTTCCCCTTAGATCGATTTTTGTCCCAAATTGATTTTTTCGGCGAGGTTTTTAACAAGGTAACCATTGTTCGTGCTAACTTAGAGTAATTCAACAGTATCCGAGACTTCTTTACAATCAACCTCGAATATTGGGGGGCATCACCCTCAGATGATTAAAAGAAAAATACTTTGTGTTAATAGGGTCTCGATAGGTAAATTTGTAAAGGGCCAAACGGTCAAATGAACTGTGTCCATGTAGGTTACTCAAGCCCTAATGGCAAAACATGTACACATTTATAATCTATTGAAAGAAGTTTTATTCTTACCAGATGTTCCATGCCTTAGAAAAATTTATACTTTACAATTTCATACTTATGATCCATTGTAGAAACTGGCTTAAGGGCCGATCATAACCGAAGTTCAAACAACTTAGCCCATACTCGGGGTCTGCCGCCCAAAATTTAACATGATCGAATTATCAAACCTCGAGACCATAAGACCTTAAAAAGGAAATCCTCGATTTTATAGGCCAAGTCCACCCCACTCGGGGACTGACACTTCGAATAAGTTCGAAGTATAATCTAGAAATAAGCCCAAGAGGCAGATTCCAAGGCTATGGCCAAACTAACACGGTTCAGAGACGTCCGAATTTCGTAATGAAAACAAGCCTTCAAATACTTTTATAAACCGGTTAAAATAGCTACAAAGAGTTTCGACAACGTCATCCCTTGAAAAACCCTAAGGGGTATCGAATTATTCGAACCTTCGAACAATTTTATACTGAACAGTTTTGTGCTTAGGCATAACAAAGCGAAGGTTTTCGATAACACCAACCTTCGAAAAACTTAATGAGTACAGACTTATCTCATGCTAAAGCATGAAAAAATTTTATGATTAACTTTTTAATCCGAAAAGGGAAAAAGCCATTCTTTTGAGGCCATATCGGCCTAATTCAAGAGCCTAATGGCCGTTTTATTTTTTGAGTTCGAGAAATCATCCTCACTCAACTAAAACCTAAGGGTCATCCTACCTCGAGTTCGAGAAAGTACTCACTCAACTACAAAGACCACATTAGTCTGACTTCGATCAAGTCGCGTAAGCTTTGAATTTACGAACAAAATTTTCACAAGGTATAAGTGAATCAAAATTATCACAAGGCATGAGTGAATCAGAATTTTCATAAGGTGTAAGCGAATCAGAATTTTCACAAGGCAGAAGTCGAGATAAAGACAGAAACAAAGAGGAAATGTCTTATATATATATAT